>LUCW03002676.1:0-41215 GCA_001586965.3 Sphaeroforma sirkka | reverse complement strand
TAAATATATTTCTCTTAGTGCAGAAGTCAAGGAATTCTCATTTTGTTTCCATCATCTTTGCAAACAAAAAAAAAACAAAATTACGATTTAACGTTTACATTCATCATGGATTAGGTGCAGGTTTCCAGGCAAAATAAATGTCAAACCGTTTACAATCTAAAAAACAAAAAAACACAGTTATGTTTACGGACAGGCAATCAAATCACGGATCCAACGCGCTTAGGTTTCAGAAAATTCTAGTATGTATTTACATAGTAGGAGACTTGCTCAGGTCTGGAGAGTTTGTTTGAGTTTTGAAATTGTAGGGTTTGTTTGAGTTTTGAGAATTGTACAGTTTGTTTGAGCTTTGAGAATTATAAAGTTTTGTTTGAGTTTTGAAATTGTAGGGTTTTGTTTTAGTTTTGAAAATTGTAGGATTTGTTTGAGTTTTGAGTTACGGTTTTGAGTTTGAGAATTGTAAGGTTTGTTTGAGTATTTTGAGAATTGTAAGGCTTTGTTTGGAGTTTTGAGAATTGTAGGTCTTGCTCAGGTCTGGAGGGTTAGGGTTTATTTGAGTTATGAGAATTGCAGGGGTGTAAACTTCGATGGAAATTACTAGGTTTCAAACTATATTAAACTAAAATACAATTTAGTCAGTTGAGATTTAGCAGTGGTAGCTTGAATGATCAGGACTGCCTCTTGTTAAGAGCCTAAATATCCTCGATCACACAGGGCGTACCTCTAGCTGTTCTTTATTGAATAATTTTTCACTAGAAGTACTAAGTGTTCATGACCACTTGCCTAATTTGTAAATAGACATAATAACGTAAGTCACGTTAATACATTAGCTGATATAAATAAAGTTCCATCTGAAGAAAAGTTAAAAAAAGAAAAAAAGACTTATTGGATTTTGGAGATTGGCGGGAGGACCAAAATCTATAAGTAGTAGTTCGGAGATTATAAAATTTAGTTTATAATATCCTACATCTACTAATGTCTCCAAATAGGTCCAAGTAGATGAGTCATACCAAATACTCAGGCTATTGGAGCCATCAAAGTGAATTTAGAACACTTTGGAAATATTGGAAAAAAGAGCTTGTACTAAATTATTTAAAATACAAATAAAACCAATGTATTATCTCAATTGATCTTGATATTTTTGAGACTGACCGGAGGCCGTATTTCTACATAGCCCCCCAGTAGCTTTTTTGAGTTTGAACTACGAACGTACGTTAAGATACGATCTAGTTGGTAAAGCGAAAACCAAAGTAAAAACGGTTTCGGTCATGACTTATCGAGTAAGTATGTGCCTATATGTACGAGTTCAAGACTCATGTTGTACTCTATGTCGTTTAGTATTTGGTCAGTAACCATTTCCGATGTAGGCGCCTTACGTTTATTATTTGGTAAGGTAATAGCCAAAGGCTGTTCTTCATTAGTAAGTAAGTTTGAACAATTTTCTGCACTGTTGGTAAGCAGATCAGAAAGTTTGAGTCACGTAAAAGTAGGTGGCAAATAGGGAATTTCAGATCCGTCAGGGGTTTGTAGTCACCTGAGAAACCCTTTTCGTTTATCTCGTGTGTTCTTATGTAAGCAACATTCCATTTCTTATTAAAGATACGAAGAAAGTCGCGAGATTCACGAAATGCATCGGAGGTTAGCCAAGCTACTGTCCCATCCATGAAACGGGTCTTGTAGTAAGTGTAACCGTCTTCGGATGTTTTGTCAATTATATCTTTGACTTGTGACTCCATAACTGGTACATCAGAATCAAATGAGCGAGCGAATGAGAGTTCGGAGGTAGGGATACGGTGAAGTGCCTAGATTGGTTGCGCTAGTACCATCAATGTTATTCACTTCGTAAGTATCACTCTTCTCATCATGGTAGGAAATAACAAAAGGTCCTATCGTTTAGAAGAGAGTTCGGTAACGTTGGCGTTTCGATTTATAATGTTAACGTAATCGCCGACTTTGAACTGAACAATGTTCTTAGTGTTATTCCATCGGTCATACGCTTTAAGTAGGACGCGATTCTTGTGCTCAGTAAACAGGGGTAAACAACGTTCTGCATATGCTCGATCTTTTGCTAGCCACGGGGTAGCGTGTTTCTCGGGCGCAGTTTTATCAAACGTTGCTTGTAATTCACTATAGCGGCCAAAGAAATAATTGAAACGGGAGTGTTCAGTTTGAGGATTCATGCAGTTATTCATTTTGAGTCTGAACCCATTTCAAATGATAAGGCCACATATCCTCAACGTCGTCTAGTGCGGTACGCAAGAGTTTCTTAAGTTCTCTATGACGTGTCTCATTTGCACCCTGCGTTTGAGGTTTGTAAGGAACACCACGCCTATGGGTCATGCCTGATACAGTATAAGTGCCTCCATTACGTCGGTACAAAACTCACTACCGTTATCAGAACATAGTACTCGGGGAAACCGAAGTCATTAAAGACGTGATAGCATAATTCTGCCACTGTTTGTGGACGTTTGTTCGGTATTGCATAAAGCAAGTTATAGCCCGAAGCCACACATAAGAAATGACAGATATATACATCGCCAGTATGCTTGGATCGCGGGAGTTTAACCAAATCGACTATGACTCGGCGCATCGGTTGGTCTTCTGTCACACTTTTTTTAGGGGTGCCCAACCGTATCGCTTGATCTGGTTCTTTTCACAATCAGTACAGCGTCGGTATACTTCACGTATGGTTTCTTTCAGCGCCGGGTGATCAAGCCCTGCACGAATAGCCATTTTATAAGTATGCTCATATGCTCGATGCGTTAAATTATGTATAATTTTAACTCTACTTTCGAGCTCCTCTAAGTCAGTCAGATTCTGCGTAACGCTGGCTGGATGAACCATAGTCCTGTTGGAAAGGGCAACCTCAGTATCAGGAGGGGTAGAGTCCTGAGATACATAATTGACAACATTGGATTGTTGAAGTATCTTCTTCAGTTGTTTCGCAACTCCTGGCTGTTCTTTAAGCAGCGCTTTAAGTAGTTGAGTGCGAGCTTCAGGTTCTCTTAGAGTTTTGAGTCTTTGATCCATGGCCTTAGCTAGTTCCATGTTTTTTACGATCTAATGCCGTTTCAATCGGCATTACCTCGACTACAATCTTGTTGGGTGCATGTGTTGTACGAGTCTTGAGCTTTTGTTCAAACTCTTTGAGACTCCTCTAGTTTAGCTAAGAATTCGGTTGAGGTTTCCACTTGAGTGGTACCTGCAGGACCGATGCGACAAACAATGGTGTGTTTCCAAGGCGTCTTCTTAATAGAATAGGATCCCTGATACAAGAACGTGTCGGTTTCACGGTCGACATAAATAGGTTCGTCTTGAATCATATTAATTAAATCACGTATCCATGGGTCGGGTTACGTAAGGGACAACACAGCGTAATGGTAGATTTAGTAATATTAACATAATTTAACAACTGTGCGATAAGTTGACAAGGTGGGTTAGCCCACGCATTATGCTTTGATAAGTCAAGCTGAAATGCATCACCTTTAGGATGAGTCAACGACCTATATTCAGAAACCTGTTTGTTATGTTCTGCGGCGAACATATCAACAGTAAATGGACCCCATCGTGATTGAGCGAGGTTAAACCATTTCTTATTTAGCATCCAATCGGTTTGCTAATAACTCTTTGACTGTTTTTCTGGTAGTCGGGCACAAGTCGAGAGCATGTCAGGAAGATGGTTATGTATTCCTGGTAGTCTTGTTTAATGTGTGTTATATTAAAGTTAATTCGAACTCTTGCAATAATGTCATGCCAGCGGCTCATGCCAGCGGCAACTGTGAATCAGGGTTCATATCTTTTTTAAGTATGTTAAAGACTTTTGATCACAGGCGACAGTAAAGTAACTTCCATAAGGTAGTCTTTAAACTGTCTTAGCGCAGTAACTATAGCAAGAGCTCTTGTTTAACGGTAGGGTAATTCCGTTGACTCTTATTATAACTCTTGCTAAAGAATTGTATGTAGCGCGGTTTACCATTTATCGTTTGGTAAAAGCACTCCACCTACCGCTCGATCTGAAGCGTCGGTTGCTACTTGGAATGGGACACCATCCACAGGGTACTGCATGATGGGTGCGTCCATTACTTTACTTTTGACTAGTTTAAATGCATCATCACATTCTTTAGTCAAAGCTTTCCCAAAGGTCCTTTGTGCAGCCGTAGGTGACTGAAGGCTTTAAGTAATGAGAAAGATGCGGTACCGAATCCGAGAAGAAGTTAACAAACCCACACACAGAGTTCACATCTCTTCCAGTAATTGGTGTTGATAAATCAACAGAAACTGTTTCTTGCCAGGATCAATTTCTACCCTGCTGCAGATACTTTGTAGCCAAGTAAGTGTATAGTATCTTTAGCAAAAGAACACTTGTCTTCGTTAATCTTAAGTTTAGCATGATTAAGTCGCTTTAAGACTTCTTTAACGAGTTTAGCATGTTCATGTGCTGTCTTTGTAAAGATAACTATATCATCTAAATAGACTGATACGTTATACGACAGGTCCGCAAATAGTTCCATCATAACTTGTTGGAAGAAAGAAGGTAACATGTGTAAGCCTTCAGGTGCACCTTTAAACTGGTACTTCTTACCTTGCCAAGTAAAGGAAAAGTATTTCCTATGAGGCTCATATATCTGTAGTTGATGGAATGCAGCTTTTAAGTCTATCTTGGAAAAGATAGTCGCACCCTCCATTTTGCGTAATATCTCGCTTATCTTAGGTAAGGAAAACTATGTTGCGGAATTAGTTTGTTGATTGGCGACAGGTCTAGTACTACTCTTGTTTTACTGAACGTTCCATCAGATTTATATTGATCGACCGCTAAAGAGCTAAGTTAACTGGGGTTGCATCATAATTGATTTCAATTAGACCCTGTTTTAACCAATCTTCGATTTGGGTTTTGACAACGTCTTTGTGTCTCCAACTCACGTAGTTATGTGAAGGACACTTTAACTTAGAGAAGTCGACGTTTGTTAAGTCAAGTCTAACGTACCCATTAGAAAACTTAAACATACACCAGTCAGTTATTGCAATCTTCCTGTTTTGTATAATTAAGTCCATAATTATATCGGTGAAGTGCGGAATCATATCCTTTGCTTCACCTTCCGGAGGTTTAGGTATCTTTAACATATTATCATCTGACTGATCTTTATTCGGGTCTAGCCATTAGGCAGACCAGTGAGTGTTATACCTAAACTGAGAAGATCAGTCATACCTATAATTAAATCGTATTTCTGAGACATGTCAGTAACGATTAGGTGAGTCTTCACTTCTCTTCTATCTGACAGCATTATGTGTGCATAGTCAATGGCTTGTTCGCAAGTAGTAACTTTGCCATTTCCCAAGATTAAATCAGTTGTTTCGTTATGGACAGCCATATCTGTAGCGTAGGCTACTCGGCATGAATAGCAGAGACTTCAGCCCCTGGATCAAATAGTGCCATAACTTTTTTTTTCTCCATTTACGAAACCTGTTTGAAAGATACGTTCATCTCCTTTGGTATAGATTTTTTTATTGAACATTTTCTCATAATCTTGCTCTAGTGCGCACATATGGTACTGTCAGTGCTTAACTGGACGTCTGGTAAGTCCTTGCAATCCTCTTTGTGCCAACCGTTAGTACCCTTGCAAGTAGCACACTCTTTCATATAGTGTCCAAAATCTGGCTTGCCTGGTGCACATAACAGGGTCGTGTCTACCATTCCACTTGCCATTACGTTTTGTGAGGTTGTAACCACACTTCTTGCAAGGCGCTCTCACCTTCTTATCACCTTTCGGTTCGGTAGAAGTAGAGCCAGTACCCCCCTCAGTAGTAGTGCGAGGTTTCTTAGTACTACGCGCAGTATTAGTCTCTACTGCGTTTCGCTTAGTGGGCTGGGTGTAGCTCGTGGTACTAAGTACTCTAGTAGAGGAATTGGTATGCTTGTGTACTATCTTCTCAAAGACAGACCAAGGCATAGATCATAAAATCACCATAGGCGATGATGTCATCATTGACTTTCTTAAAGAGGTTAGCTCCCAGAGTCTCCATCATCTGACAAATTAATAAATATTCGCCAGTATAGGTACGACCACCCATCCGAGTATTCATATGTGTCATATGAGCTAGAGCACCTCGAATAGTGGTATCGTTCGCAAAAGGACTTGCGAGGCTCTAAAGTTCACGGTCACGTGCATCTTCAAAAAAAGGTGTTAAGTATATTATCACGCAACTGGTGCCAGGGTAGGGCTTTCCAGTTGGGCTCATGAGCCTTCAAGATAGTTCGCCATTCACCTGGCTCACAGAAATGAATAAAGGCATTCATCATCTGCTTATCCCTAAGGCTGGCAGACTCCTTAAGTTGGTCGAAGGCCTTCAGTGTCTCCACTGTACTCTCATTAGTAGAGAAATCGACCTCAGCCTGCGCGTTACCTAGCTGCTTTATAAAGCTTGGTTCTAAGTGTTCACGAGGCTCATGCTCAGTGCTACGGGCTGCTAGTGCCAAGATGGTGTCTATTTCCTTTCTCTTGTTATCGATTAGATAGCGAATGTTATCCGCTTTCCTATCGTCAAGGTCAGAGTCATTCAATAGACGGTCCTCAAGGACTTGCATACCAGAGCGTAATAGCCTGAGACAGTATGTCTGGTTCTCACTTCCTCATCCTCAGGATTAGAGCGGGAACTCTCTAACGAGGTACTGGTGTAGCGATTGCCAAAATCGTGATTACCAGGGTTGGTTGGCAAATGAGGGTCGATATTACGAGGATGGTAAGCCTCATCGAGTTCCATACGATCATATCCTCTGACAGGGTTAGGTTTGTCAAGAGGATGGTCAATGGTAGCATCAGAGCTATAGAGATTAAATTTTGAAATATTTCCTCTCTCACCAGTGGTAACTGGCTTGAGTGGTACATGTACTGGCTGGTAAACCAGTAGGTCTCGGGTTCGAAACTTGGCCCGAATTTTTTCTTCTTCTTCGGTATAGGAAGAATATCAGCCAAGTGGGACACGATAGAGGGGTCCACAACTGCTGCTGCCGCTAGCTCCTTCAAGAGCGCTTCAGTGCGGTTCAATTGGCGTCGAGATTGAGAGGATCAACCACTCGTTGTCGAGTTATGGCGTCCTCAGCTTCGGCCCCAAGATTTGAGCTGAATGGAATGGCTTCTCCATCGATGGCGAAACCGAAATTTTCGGACAGGTCCAATACTTCCTTTTCACGCCGGATTTGTGCTGGAGTGTCCTTTAGATGTGGAGTTATAATGCCCCCCGACATTCGTATCCACGAATTTTCCAGCCTTTCGACGTTTATCCCCAATATTTGACGGCACGTGGTCAGGGGGGGGCAAGCTGGGGTCCTGAGCTTCACTCCTAGGTGATACACGGACGCTGGCGAGCCTTTCCGCGGTAGTAGATACCTCTTCTTCCAAGGCTTTAGGATCCGACAGAGTCATCCTCAGAATAACCCTCTGTACCAACCTCAGAATTTGCTTCCCCAACAGTATCCTCAGCAGGCTCAACTCCAGACAGGCTAGGTGTTTCCACAGGGACCTCAGGAACCTCGGCAGGCTTAGCAGGCTTAGAGCTAGCGGCTCCCTTGCCTTTAGAAGCACCCTTAGCCATAGTATTTGCTGGATAGTAAATCGATGTCAGACAGTCTAGAAGCAGTACACTACTGTAACTACTATTTAACTGAAAAATATGTAAACTTCGATGGAAATTACTGGGTTTCAAACTATATTAAACTAAAATACAATTTAGTCAGTTAGGATTTAGCAGTGGTAGCTTGTGTAAGAATGATCGGGACTGCCTCTTGTTAAGAGCCTAAATATCCTCGATCACACAGGGCGTACCTCTAGCTGTTCTTTATTGAATAATTTTCACTAGAAGTACTAAGTGTTCATGACCACTTGCCTAATTTGTAAATAGACATAATAACGTAAGTCACGTTAATACATTAGCTGATATAAATAAAGTTCCATCTGAAGAAAAGTTAAAAAAAAAAAGAAATAGACTTATTGGATTTTGGAGATTGGCGGGAGGACCAAAATCTATAAGTAGTGATTCGGAGATTATAAAATTTAGTTTATAATATCCTACATCTACTAATGTCTCAAATAGGTCCAAGTAGATGAGTCATACCAAATACTCAGGCTATTGGAGCCATCAAAGTGAATTTAGAACACTTTGGAAATATTGTAAAAAAAAAGAGCTTATACTAAATTATTTAAAATACAAATAAAACCAAATGTATTATCTCAATTGATCTTGATATTTTAGACTGACCGGAGGCCGTATTTCTACAGGGGTTGTTTCAGTTTTGGGCATTGTAGGGCTTGCACGAGTCTGGAGAATTGTACGGTTTGTTTGAGTTTTGAGCATTGTAGGGTTAGTTTGAGTTTTGAGAATCGTAGGAATTGTTTGAGTTTTGAGCATTGTAGGGCTTGCTCGAGTCTGGAGAATTGTACGGTTTGTTTGAGTTTTGAGAATTGTAAGGTTTGTTTTAGTTTTGAAAATTGTAGGGTTTGTTTGAGTTTTATGAATTGTAGGGTTTATTTGAGTTTTGAGAATTGTACGGTTTGTTTGAGTTTTGAGAATTGTAAGGTTTGTTTGAGTATTGAGAATTGTAGGCTTTGTTTGAGTTTTGAAATTGTAGGTCTTGCTCAGGTCTGGAGAATTGTAGGGTTTATTTGAGTTATGAGAATTGCAGGGGTTGTTTCAGTTTTGGGCATTGTAAGGCTTGCTCGAGTCTGGAGAATTGTACGGTTTGTTTGAGTTTTGAGCATTGTAGGGTTTGTTTGAGTTTTGAGAATCGTTGGGTTTTGAGTGTTTGAGTTTTGAGCATTGTAGGGCTTGCTCGAGTCTGGAGAATTGTACGGTTTGTTTGAGTTTTGAGCATTGTAGGGTTTGTTTGGGTTTTAAGAATTGTAGGGTTTGTTTGAGTTTTGAGCATTGTAGGGCTTGCTCGGGTCTGGAGACTTGTAGGGTTTGTTTGCGTTTTGAGAATTGTAGGGTTTGTTTGAGTTTTGAGCATTGTAGGGTTTGTTTGAGTTTTGAAATTGTACAGTTTGTTTGAGTTTTGAGAATTGTAGGGTTTGTTTGAGTTTTGAAATTGTACAGTTTGTTTGAGCTTTGAAATTGTAAGGTTTGTTTGAGTTTTGAAATTGTACAGTTTTGTTTGTGTTTGAGATTGTAAGGGTTTGTTTGAGTATTGAGAATTGTAGGCTTTGTTTGAGTTTTGAGAATTGTAGGTCTTGCTAGGGTCTGGAGAATTGTAGGGTTTATTTGAGTTATGAGAATTGCAGGGGTTGTTTCAGTTTTGGGCATTGTAGGCCTTGCACCAGTCTGGAGAATTGTACGGTTTGTTTGAGTTTTGAGCATCGTAGGGTTTGTTTGAGTTTTATGAATTGTACGGTTTGTTTGAGTTTTGAGCATCGTAGGTTTTGTTTGAGTTTTGAGAATTGTACGGTTTGTTTGAGTTTTGTAAGGTTTGTTTGAGTATTGAGAATTGTAGGCTTTGTTTGAGTTTTGAGAATTGTGGAGGTCTTGCTCAGGTCTGGAGAATTGTAGGGTTTATTTGAGTTATGAGAATTGCAGGGTTTGTTTCAGTTTTGGGCATTGTAGGCCTTGCACGAGTTTGGAGAATTGTACAGTTTGTTTGAGTTTTGAGCATCGTAGGGTTTGTTTGAGTTTTATGAATTGTAGGTTTGTTTGAGTTTTGAGCATCGTAGGGTTTGTTTGAGTTTTATGAATTGTAGGTTTGTTTGAGTTTTGAGCATTGTAAGGTTTGTTTGAGTTTTGAGCATTGTAGGGTTAGTTTGAGTTTTGAGAATCGTAGGGTTTGTTTGAGTTTTGAGCATTGTAGGGCTTGTTTTAGTTTTGAGAATTGTAGGGTTTGTTTGAGTTTGAGATTGTACAGTTTGTTTGAGTTTGAGAATTGTAGGGGGTTTGTTTGAGTTTTGAGCATTGTAGGAGGGCTTGCTCAGGTCTGGAGACTTGTAGGGTTTGTTTGCGTTTTGAAATTGTAGGGTTTGTTTGAGTTTTGAGCATTGTAGGGTTTGTTTGAGTTTTGAGAATTTTAGTGGTTGTTTGTGTTTTGAGAAAAAGTAGGGTTTGTTTGAGTTTGAAAATTTTAGGGTTTGTTTGAGTTTTCAGAATTGTAGGGTTTGTTTGAGTTTGAGAATTGTAGGGTTTGTTTGAGTTTTGAGATTATAAGTTTGTTTGAGTTTGAAATTGTAGGGTTTGTTTGAGTTTTGAGAATTGTAGGGTTTGTTTGAGTTTTGAGAATTGTAGGGTTTTGTACAGTTTGTTTGAGTTTTGAGAATTGTAGGGTTTGTTTGAGTTTTGAAATTGTACAGTTTGTTTGAGTTTTCAGGTTGTAGGGTTTGTTTGAGTTTTGAGCATTATAAGGTTTGTTTTAGTTTTGAGAATTGTAGGGTTTGTTTGAGTTTTGAGAATTGTACGGTTTGTTTGAGTTTGAAATTGTAGGGTTTGTTTGAGTTTGAGAATTGTAGGGTTTATTTGAGTTCTGAAATGTAGGGGTTTGTTTGAGCTTTGAGAATTATAGGTTTGTTTGAGTTTTTCAAAATTGTAGGGTTTGTTTGAGTTTTAAAATTGTAGGGTTTGTTTGAGTTTGAGAAATTGTAGGGTTTGTTTGAGTTTTGAAATTGTACAGTTTGTTTGAGTTTGAGAGTTGTAGGGTTTGTTTGAGTTTTGAAATTGTACAGTTTGTTTGAGCTTTGAAATTGTAAGTTTGTTTGAGTTTTGAGTTGTAGGGTTTGTTTTAGTTTTAAAATTGTAGGGTTTGTTTGAGTTTTGAAATTGTACAGTTTGTTTGAGTTTTGTAAGGTTTGTTTGTTTTAGTATTGTATTGTTTTGTTTGAGTTTTGAGAATTGTAGGTTTGTTCAGAGTTTGGAGAATTGTAGGGTTTATTTGAGTTATGAAATTGTAGGGGGTTTGTTTCAGTTTTGGGCATTGTAGGCCTTGCACGAGTCTGGAGTATTGTACAGTTTGTTTGAGTTTTGAGCATCATAGGGTTTGTTTGAGTTTTGAAAATTGTAGGTTTGTTTGAGTTTTGAGCATTGTAGGGTTTGTTTGAGTTTTGAAATTGTAGGTTTGTTTGAGTTTGAGTTTTGAAAATTTGTACAGTTTGTTTAGTTTTGAGTAGGGTTTGTTTGAGTTTTGAAATTGTACAGTTTGTTTGAGTTTTCAGGATTGTAGGGTTTGTTTGAGTTTTGAGCATTATAAGGTTTGTTTTAGTTTGAAATTGTAGGGTTTGTTTGAGTTTTGAAATTGTACAGTTTGTTTGAGTTTTGAAATTGTAGGGTTTGTTTGAGTTTTGAGAATTGTAGGGTTTGTTTGAGTTCTGAGAATTGTACAGTTTGTTTGAGTTTTGAGAATTATGGAGGTTGTTTGAGTTTTCAAGTGTAGGGTTTGTTTGAGTTTTAAAATTGTAGAGTTTTGAAATTGTAGGGTTTATTTGAGTTTTGAGAATTGTACAGTTTGTTTGAGTTTGAAATTGTAGGGTTTGTTTGAGTTTGAAATTGTACAGTTTGTTTGAGTTTGAGAATTGTAGGGTTTGTTTGAGTTTTGAAATTGTAGGGTTGTTTTGAGTTTTGAAATTGTAGGTTTGTTTGAGTTTTGAGAATTATACAGTTTGTTTGAGTTTTGAGGATTTGTTTGAGTTTGAGAATTGTAGAGGTTTGTTTGAGTTTTGAAATTGTAGGTCTTTGTTTGAGTTTGAGAATTGTAGGGTTTGTTTGAGTTTTGAGTTTGGGGGTTGTTTGAGTTTGAGCATTTGGTTTTTTGAGTTTTGTGTAGGGTTTGTTTGAGTTTTGAGAATTGTACAGTTTGTTTGAGTTTTGAAATTGTAGGGTTTGTTTGAGTTTGAGTTGTAGGGTTTATTTGAGTTCTGAGAATTGTACAGTTTGTTTGAGTTTTGAAATTATAGGGTTTGTTTGAGTTTTGAATTGTAGGGTTTGTTTGAGTTTTAAAATTGTAGGAGTTTTTTGAGTTTTGAGAATTGTAGGGTTTGTTTGAGTTTTGAGAATTGTACAGTTTGTTTGAGTTTTGAAATTGTAGGGTTTGTTTGAGTTTTGAGAATTGTACGGTTTGTTTGAGTTTTGAGAATTGTAGGGTTTGTTTGAGTTTTGAGAATTGTAGGGTTTGTTTGTTTGAGTTTTGAGAGTTTGAGAATTATACAGTTTGTTTGAGTTTTGAGAATTGTAAGGTTTGTTTGAGTTTTGAGAATTGTAGGGTTTGTTTGAGTTTTGAGAATTGGGTCTTACTAGGGTCTGGAGAATTGTAGGGTTTATTTGAGTTTGAAATTGTAGGGGTTGTTTTTGAGTTTTGGGCATTGTAGGGCTTGCACGAGTCTGGAGAATTGTACAGTTTGTGTTTGAGTTTTGAGCATCATAGGGTTTGTTTGAGTTTTATGAATTGTACAGTTTTGTTTGAGTTTTGAGCATTGTAGGATTTGTTTGAGTTTGAGAATTGTACAGTTTGTTTGTTTTGAGTTTGTTTGAGAGAATTGTAGGGTTTGTTTGAGTTTTGAGAATTGTAGGTTTGCTCAGGTCTGGAGAATTGTAGGGTTTGTTTGAGTTTTGAGAGTTGTTGTTTCAGTTTTGGGCATTGTAGGCCTTGAGTTTGGAGAATTGTACGGTTTGTTTGAGTTTTGAGCATCGTAGGGTTTGTTTGAGTTTATGAGAATTGTAGGGTTTGTTTGAGTTTTGAGCATCGTAGGGTTTGTTTGAGTTTTATGAATTGTAGGTTTGTTTGAGTTTTGAGCATTGTAAGGTTTGTTTGAATTTTGAGCATTATAGGGTTTGTTTGAGTTTTGAGAATTGTAGGGTTTGTTTGTTTGAGTTTTGAGCATTGTAGGGTTTGTTTGAGTTTTGAGAATTGTAGGGTTTGTTTGAGTTTTGAAATTGTACAGTTTGTTTGAGTTTTGAGAATTGTAGGGTTTGTTTGAGTTTTTTTATAAGGTTTGTTTGAGTTTGAAATTATAGGGTTTTTGTTTGAGTTTGAAATTGTAGGGTTTGTTTGAGTTTTGAGAATTGTAGAGTTTGTTTGAGTTTGTTTTGAGAAATTGTATAGGGTTTGTTTGAGTTTTGAAATTGTAGGTTTGTTTTGAGTTTTGAGCATTGTAAGGTTTGTTTGAGTTTTGAGCATTGTAGGGTTGTTTGAGTTTGAGAATTGTAGGGTTTGAGTTTGAGAATTTAGGGTTTGTTTAGTTTTGAGGTTTTTGTTTGAGTTTTGAGAATTGTACAGTTTGTTTGAGTTTGAAAATTTTAGGTTTGTTTGAGTTTTGAGCATTATAGGGTTTGTTTGAGTTTTGTTTGAGTTTTGAAATTGTAGGGTTTGTTTGAGTTTTGAGAATTGTAGGGTTTGTTTGAGTTTTGAGAATTTTAGTTTGTTTGAGTTTTGAGAATTGTAGGGTTTGTTTGAGTTTGAAATTTTAGGGTTTGTTTGAGTTTTGAGAATTGTAGGGTTTGTTTGAGTTTTGAGAATTGTAGGGTTTGTTTGAGTTTTGAGCATTATAAGGTTTGTTTGAGTTTTGAGAATTGTAGGGTTTGTTTGAGTTTTGAGCATTGTAGGGTTTGTTTGAGTTTGAGAATTGTACAGTTTGTTTGAGTTTTGAGCATTGTAGGGTTTGTTTGAGTTTTGAAAATTGTAGGGTTTGTTTGAGTTTGAAGCATTGTAGGGTTTGTTTGAGTTTTGAAATTGTAGGGTTTGTTTGAGTTTTGAAATTGTAGGGTTTGTTTGAGTTTTGAAGAATTGTAGGTTTGTTTGAGTTTTGAGAATTGTACAGTTTGTTTGAGTTTTGAAATTGTAGGGTTTGTTTGAGTTTTGAAATTGTACAGTTTGTTTGAGTTTTGAGAATTGTAGGGTTTGTTTGAGTTTGAAATTGTAGGGTTTGTTTGAGTTTTGAGCATTGTAAGGTTTGTTTGAGTTTTGAGAATTGTAGGGTTTGTTTGAGTTTGAGTTTGTTTGAGTTTTGAAATTGTAGGGTTTGTTTGAGTTTTGAGAATTGTACGGTTTGTTTGAGTTTTGAGAATTGTAAAGTTTGTTTGAGTTTTGAGAATTGTAGGGTTTGTTTGAGTTTTTTGAGAATTGTAGGGTTTGTTTGAGTTTTGAGAGTGTAGGGTTTGTTTGAGTTTTGAGCATTGTAGGGTTTGTTTGAGTTTTGAAATTGTAGGGTTTGTTTGAGTTTTGAGAATTGTAGTTTTGTTTGAGTTTTGAGAATTGTAGGGTTTGTTTGAGTTTTGAGAAGGTTTGTTTGTAGAGTTTTGAGAATTTGGGTTTGTTTGAGTTTTGAGAATTGTAGGGTTTGTTTGAGTTTTGAGCATTGTAGGGTTTGTTTGAGTTTGAGAGATTGTAGGGTTTGTTTGAGTTTTGAGAATTGTACAGTTTGTTTGAGTTTTGAGAATTGTAGGGTTTGTTTGAGTTTTGAAATTGTAGGGTTTGTTTGAGTTTGAGCATTGTAGGTTTGTTGTTTGAGTTTGAGAATTGTAGGGTTTGTTTGAGTTTTGAGCATTGTAGGGTTTGTTTTAGTTTTAGTTTGAGTTGTGAAATTGTACAGTTTGTTTGAGTTTTGAAATTTAGGGTTTGTTTGAGTTTTGAGAATTATGTAGGGTTTGTTTGAGTTTTGAGCATTGTAGGGTTTGTTTGAGTTTTGAGAATTGTAGGGTTTGTTTGAGTTTTGAGAATTGTAGGGTTTGTTTGAGTTTTGAGAATTGTAGGGTTTGTTTGAGTTTTGAGAATTATAGGGTTTGTTTGAGTTTTGAGAATTGTAGGGTTTGTTTGAGTTTGAGAATTGTACAGTTTGTTTGAGTTTTGAGTATTGTAGGGTTTGTTTGAGTTTTTTGAAATTGTAGGGTTTGTTTGAGTTTTGAATTGTAGGGTTTGTTTGAGTTTGAAAATTGTACAGTTTGTTTGAGTTTTGAGAATTGTAGGGTTTGTTTGAGTTTTGAGAATTGTACGGTTTGTTTGAGTTTTGAGAAGTAGGGTTTTGTTTGAGTTTTGAAATTGTAGTTTGTTTGAGTTTTGAAATTGTACAGGGTTTGTTTGAGTTTTGAGAATTGTAGTTTGTTTGAGTTTTGAGAATTTGTAGGGTTTGTTTGAGTTTTGAGAATTGTAGGGTTTGTTTGAGTTTGAGTTTGAGTTTGTAGGTTTGTTTGAGTTTTTGAGAATTGTAGGGTTTGTTTGAGTTTGAAATTATAGTAGGTTTGTTTGAGTTTTGAAATTGTAGGGTTTGTTTGAGTTTGAAATTGTAGGGTTTGTTTGAGTTTTGAGAATTGTACAGTTTGTTTTGAGTTTTGAAATTGTAGGGTTTGTTTGAGTTTTGAGAATTGTAGGGTTTGCTGAGTTTGAGAGAATTGTACAGTTTGTTTGAGTTTTGAGCATTGTAGGGTTTGTTTGAGTTTTGAGAATTGTAGGGTTTGTTTGAGTTTTGAAAATTGTACAGTTGTTTGAGTTTTGAGAATTGTAGGGTTTGTTTGAGTTTTGAAATTGTAGGGTTTGTTTGAGTTTTGAGAATTTGTACAGGTTTGTTTGAGTTTTGAAAATTGTAGGGTTTGTTTTTGAGTTTGAGTTTTTTTGTAGGAGTTTGTTTGAGTTTGAAATTGTAGGGTTTGTTTGAGTTTTTGAGAATTGTAGGGTTTGTTTGAGTTTTGAGAATTGTAGGGTTTGTTTGAGTTTTGAGAATTGTAGGGTTTGTTTGAGTTTTGGTTTGTTTTTTCAGTTAGGGTTTGTTTGAGTTTTGAGAATTGTAGGGTTTGTTTGAGTTTGAGAAAAATTGGTTTGTTTAGTTTGAGAATTTTGAGTTTGAGTTTTGAATTGTACAGTTTGTTTGAGTTTTGAGTTTACAGGTTTGTTTGAGTTTTGAAATTGTAGGGTTTGTTTGAGTTTGAAATTGTAGGGTTTGTTTGAGTTTGAGAATTGTAGGGTTTGTTTGAGTTTTGAAATTGTAGGGTTTGTTTGAGTTTGAAAGAATTGTACAGTTTGTTTGAGTTTTGAAAATTGTAGGGTTTGTTTGAGTTTTGAAATTGTAGGGTTTGTTTGAGTTTTGAAATTGTAGGGTTTGTTTGAGTTTGAGAATTATAGGGTTTGTTTGAGTTTTGAAATTGTAGGGTTTGTTTGAGTTTTGAGTCTGGATTGTTTGTTTGGGTTTGTTTTGAGTTTTTGAGAATTGTAGGGTTTGTTTGAGTTTTGAGAATTGTAGGGTTTGTTTGAGTTTGAGTTTTAGGGTTTGTTTGAGTTTTGAGAATTGTAGGGTTTGTTTGAGTTTTGAAATTATAGGGTTTTGTTTGAGTTTTGAGATTGTAGGGTTTGTTTGAGTTTTGAAATTGTAGGGTTTATTTGAGTTTTGTTTAGGAGTTTTTTGAGTTTTGAGAATTGTTTGTTTGAGTTTTGAAATTTGAGGTTTGTTTGAGTTTTGAATTGTAGGGTTTGTTTGAGTTTTGAGCATTGTAGGGTTTGTTTGAGTTTGGAGAATTGTAGGTTTGTTTGAGTTTTGAAATTGTAGGGTTTGTTTGAGTTTTGAGAATTATAGGGTTTGTTTGAGTTTTGAGAATTGTAGGGTTTGTTTGAGTTTGAAAATTGTAGGGTTTGTTTGAGTTTGAGTTTGTTTAAGTTTGTTTGGTTTGTTTTGAGTTTGAGAATTGTAGGGTTTGTTTGAGTTTTGAGAATTGTAGGGTTTGTTTGAGTTTGAGAATTGTAGGGTTTGTTTGAGTTTGAAATTATAGGGTTTGTTTGAGTTTTGAAATTAGGGTTTGTTTGAGTTTGAGAATTGTAGGGTTTGTTTGAGTTTTGAGAATTGTAGGGTTTGTTTGAGTTTGAGAATTGTACAGGTTTGTTTGAGTTTTGAGTTGTAGGGTTTGTTTGAGTTTGAGAATTGTAGGGTTTGTTTTAGTTTGAGAATTGTAGGGTTTGTTTGAGTTTTGAGCATTGTGGGGTTTGTTTGAGTTTTGAGAATTGTAGGGTTTGTTTGAGTTTTGAGAATTGTAGGGTTTGTTTGAGTTTTGAAATTGTAGGGTTTGTTTGAGTTTTGAGATTGTAGGGTTTGTTTGAGTTTTGAGAATTGTGTAGGGTTTGTTTGAGTTTTGAGAATTGTAGGGTTTGTTTTGAGTTTTGAGAATTGTAGGGTTTGTTTGAGTTTTGAGAATTATAGGGTTTGTTTGAGTTTTGAGAATTGTAGGGTTTGTTTGAGTTTTGAGAATTGTAGGGTTTGTTTGAGTTTTGAGTTTGTAGGGTTTGTTTGAGTTTGAGAATTTTTTGTTTGAGTTTTATGAATTATGAGGTTTGTTTGAGTTTTGAGAATTGTAGGGTTTGTTTGAGTTTGAGAATTGTAGGGTTTGTTTGAGTTTTTTTTGAGAATTGTACAGGTTTGTTTGAGTTTTGAGAATTGTAGGGTTTGTTTGAGTTTGAGAATTGTAGGGTTTGTTTGAGTTTTGAGAATTGTAGGTTTGTTTGAGTTTTGAGAATTGTAGGGTTTGTTTGAGTTTTGAAATTGTAGGGTTTGTTTGAGTTTTGAGAATTTAGGGTTTGTTTGTTTGAGTTTGGAGAATTGTAGGGTTTTGTTTGAGTTTTGAGATTGTGGGGTTTGTTTGAGTTTTGAGAATTGTAGGGTTTGTTTGAGTTTTGAGAATTGTAGGGTTTGTTTGAGTTTTGAGAATTGTAGGGTTTGTTTGAGTTTTGAGAATTGTAGGGTTTGTTTGAGTTTTGAAATTGTAGGGTTTGTTTGAGTTTGAGAATTGTAGGGGTTGTTTGAGTTTTGAAATTGTAGGGTTTGTTTGAGTTTGAAAATTGTAGGGTTTGTTTGAGTTTGAAATTGTAGGGTTTGTTTGAGTTTTGAGAAGTTTTGAGAATTGTAGGGTTTGTTTGAGTTTTGAGAATTGTAGGGTTTGTTTGAGTTTGAGAATGTACAGGTTTGTTTGAGTTTTGAGAATTGTAGGGTTTGTTTGAGTTTGAGAATTGTAGGGTTTGTTTGAGTTTTGAGAATTGTAGGGTTTGTTTTAGTTTTGAAAATTGTAGGGTTTGTTTGAGTTTTGAGAATTGTAGGGTTTGTTTGAGTTTTGAGAGTTGTACAGTTTGTTTAGTTTTGAGAGCATTGTAGGGTTTGTTTGTGTTTTGAAATGTAGGGTTTGTTTGAGTTTTGAGAATTGTACAGTTTGTTTGAGTTTTGAGAATTGTAGGGTTTGTTTGAGTTTTGAAATTGTAGGGTTTGTTTGAGTTTTGAAATTGTACAGTTTGGAGTTTGAGAATTGTATGGTTTGTTTAGTTTTGAGCATCATAGGGTTTGTTGAGTTTTGAGAATTGTAGGGTTTGTTTGAGTTTGAGAATTGTAGGGTTTGTTTGAGTTTTGAGAATTGTAGGGTTTGTTTGAGTTTTGAGAATTGTAGGGTTTGTTTGAGTTTTGAGCATTATAAGGTTTGTTTAAGTTTGAGGGGTTTTTGAGTTTTGGGCATTGTAGGGCTTGCTCGAGTCTGGAGAATTGTACGGTTTGTTTGAGTTTTGAGCATCGTAGTGTTTGCTTGTGTTTTGAGAATTGTAGGGTTTGTTTGAGTTTGAGAATTGTACGGTTGGTTTGAGTTTGAGAATTGTAGGGTTTGTTTGAGTTTTCAGAATTGTAGGGTTTGTTTGAGTTTTGAGAATTTTAGGGGTTGTTTGAGTTTTGAGAAAAGTAGGGTTTGTTTGAGTTTTGAGAATTGTAGGGTTTGTTTGAGTTTTGAGCATTATAGAGTTTGTTTGAGTTTTGAGAATTGTAGGGTTTGTTTAGTTTTGAAAATTGTAGGGTTTGTTTGAGTTTTGAATTGTGGGGCTTGTTTGAGTCTGGAGAATTGTACAGTTTGTTTGAGTTTTGAGAATTGTAGGGTTTGTTTGAGTTTGAGAATTGTACAGTTTGTTTGAGTTTTGAAATTGTAGGGTTTGTTTGAGTTTTGAATTGTACAGTTGTTTGAGTTTTGAGAATTAGGGTTTGTTTGAGTTTGGGCATTGTAGGGCTTTGCTCAGGTTTGGAGAATTGTAGGGTTTGTTTGCGTTTGAGAATTGTAGGGTTTGTTTGAGTTTGAGAATTGTAGGGTTTGTTTGAGTTTTGAAAAAGTAGGGTTTGTTTGAGTTTTGAGAATTGTAGGGTTTGTTTGAGTTTGAGCATTATAGGGTTTGTTTGAGTTTTTTGAATTGTAGGGGCTTGTTTGAGTTTGAGAATTGTACGGTTTGTTTGAGTTTGAGATTGTAGGGTTTGTTTAGTTTTGAAAATTGTAGGGTTTGTTTGAGTTTTGAAAATTGTAGGGTTTGTTTGAGTTTTGAGAATGTAAGCATTGTAGGAGTTTGTTTAGGTCTGAGACTTGTAGGGTTTGTTTGAGTTTTGAAATTGTAGGGTTTGTTTAAGTTTGAGAATTTTAGGGTTTGTTTGAGTTTTGAGAAAATGTAGGGTTTGTTTGAGTTTTGAAATTGTAGGGTTTGTTTGAGTTTTGAGAAGTGTAGGGTTTGTTTGAGTTTTGATGAATTGTAGGGTTTTGCACGAGTCTGGAGAATTGTACAGTTTGTTTGAGTTTGAGAATTATGGGTTTGTTTAGTTTTGAAATTGTAGGGTTTGTTTGAGTTTTGAAATTGTAGGGTTTGTTTGAGTTTGGAGGCATTGTAGGGTTTTGCTCGAGTTTGGAGAATTGTGAGTTTGTTTGAGTTTTGAGAATGTAGTGTTTGCTTGTGTTTTGAGAATTGTAGGGTTTGTTTGAGTTTTGAGCATTGTAGGGTTTGTTTGAGTTTTGAGAATTGTAGGGTTTGTTTGAGTTTTGAAAATTGTAGGGTTTGTTTGAGTTTTGAATTGTGGGGCTTGCACGAGTCTGGAGAATTGTAGGGTTTGTTTGAGTTTTGAGAATTGTAAGGTTTGTTTTAGTTTTGAAAATTGTAGGGTTTGTTTTAGTTTTGAAAATTGTAGGGTTTGTTTGAGTTTTGGCATTTGTAGGGGCTTGCTCGAGTCTGGAGAATTGTACGGTTTGTTTGAGTTTTGAGAATTGTAGTGTTTGCTTTTGTTTTGAGAATTGTAGGGTTTGTTTGAGTTTTGAGCATTGTAGGGTTTGTTTGAGTTTTGAGAATTGTAGGGGTTGTTTGACTTTTGAGAAAAGTAGGGTTTGTTTGAGTTTTGAGCATTGTAGGGTTTGTTCGAGTCTGGAGAATTAGGGTTTGTTTGAGTTTTGAGCATTGTAGGGTTTGTTTGAGTTTGAGAATTGTAGGGTTTGTTTGACTTTTGAAAAGTAGGGTTTGTTTGAGTTTGAGCATTGTAGGGTTTGTTTGAGTTTTGAGAATTTTAGGGTTTGTTTGAGTTTTGAAATTGTAGGGTTTGTTTGAGTTTTATGAATTGTAGGGGCTTGTTTGAGTCTGGAGAAGTGTACGGTTTGTTTGAGTTTTGAAATTATGAGGTTTATTTGAGTTTTGAGAATTGTACGGTTTGTTTGAGTTTTGAGAATTGTAGGGTTTATTTGAGTTTTGAGAATTGTACGGTTTGTTTTAGTTTTGAGAATTGTAGGGTTTGTTTGAGTTTTGAGAATTGTACGGTTTGTTTGAGTTTGAAAATTGTAGGGATTGTTTGAGTTTATGAATTGTAGGGCTTGCACAGGTCTGGAGAATTGTACAGTTTGTTTGAGTTTTGAAAATATAGGGTTTGTTTGAGTTTGAGAATTGTAGGGTTTGTTTGAGTTCTGAGAATTGTAGGGTTTGTTTGAGTTTTGAGCATTGTAGGGGTTGTTTGAGTTTTGAGCATTGTAGGGTTTGTTTGAGTTTTGAGAATTGTACGGTTTGTTTTAGTTTTGAAAATTGTAGGGTTTGTTTGAGTTTTATGAATTGTGGGGCTTGCACGAGTCTGGAGAAATTGTACAGATTGTTTGAGTTTGAAATTATAGGTTTGTTTTAGTTTTGAAAATTGTAGGGTTTGTTTGAGTTTTGCGAATTGCAGGGTTTGTTTGAGTTTTGAGCATTGTAGGGTTAGTTTGAGTTTTGAGAATCGTAGGGTTTGTTTGAGTTTTGAGCATTGTAGGGCTTGCTCGGGTCTGGAGACTTGTAGGGGTTGTTTGCGATTTGAGAATTGTAGGTTTTGTTTGAGTTTTGAGCATTGTAGGGTTTGTTTGAGTTTTGAGATTTTTAGGGGTTGTTTGAGTTTTGAGAAAAGTAGGGTTTGTTTGAGTTTTGAGAATTGCAGGGTTTGTTTGAGTTTTGAGCATTATAAGGTTTGTTTGAGTTTGAGAATTGTGAGGGTTTATTTGAGTTTGAGAAATGTAGGGTTTATTAGAGTTTTGAGAATTGTACAGTTTGTTTAGTTTTGAGAATTGTAGGGTTTGTTTGAGTTTGAGAATTGTACAGTTGGTTTGAGTTTGAAATTGTAGGGTTTGTTTGAGTTTTGGGCATTGTAGGGCTTGCTCGGGTCTGGAGACTTGTAGGGTTTGTTTGCGTTTGAAATTGTAGGGTTTGTTTAGTTTTGAAAATTGTAAGGTTTGTTTGAGTTTTATGAATTGTGGGGCTTGCACGAGTCTGGAGAATTGTACGGATTGTTTGAGTTTTGAGAATTGCAGGGTTTGTTTGAGTTTTATGAATTGTGGGGCTTGCACGAGTCTGGAGAATTGTATGGATTGTTTGAGTTTTGAGAATTGTAAGGTTTGTTTTAGTTTTGAAAATTGTAGGGTTTGTTTGAGTTTTGAGAATTGTACGGTTTGTTTGAGTTTTGAGAATTGTAGTGTTTGCTTGTGTTTTGAGAATTGTAGGGTTTGTTTAGTTTGAGAATTGTAGGGGTTGTTTGAGTTTCGAGCATTGTAGGGGTTGTTTGAGTTTTGAGAATAGTAGGGTTTGTTTGAGTTTGAGAATTGTAGGGTTTGTTTGAGTTTTGAGAATTGTAGGGTTTATTTGAGTTTTGAGAATTGTAGGGTTTGTTTGAGTTTTGAGCATTGTAGGGTTTGCTCGGGTCTGGAGACTTGTAGGGTTTGTTTGAGTTTCGAGCATTGTAGGGTTTGTTTGAGTTTTGAGAATAGTAGGGTTTGTTTGAGTTTTGAGAATTGTAGGGTTTGTTTGAGTTTTGAAAATCATAGCCTCCTGAATAAAGGGACAAGGCACAGCCTTGTTCAATATAGAGGACTATGGTCAAGGGTTGATATTGGCATCCTACTTTATGGTTTGTAGATACACACGAGTTTGAGTTTGGTATACTTGTCACAGCACTCTGAAGATGTTCTAAGGCTTATGTATTCCAGTAGGTCTTCGTTAAAAAAAAGAGAGATATATTCTTTTACGACGAGAAGCTTTCACAACTAACACCACATACACAACATTCATCATACCGAGACTAGACCTCGACACTTGTTTAACTTATAAAAAACCCTCCATTTCTTCAATTCAGTGGCTCTCAAATCTATTTATTCCGAGGAATGGGAACTTGTGAAGCGGTGTGCGATCTATTTTCCGCTTTCTAGAACGTCAGGCAGTGGCAGGTAAGGAGTGAGACAGCGCTGCCGACTGACGGTACAAGAGCAGCACGGTTTCAAATACGGTGCACGATCCGCGGGGCACCAATTCACGGTGCATTATTCCGCGGTGTATTTCTAACGACACGTTCCAGCTTCAGTTCCCCGGCAGTGTCTGGTTTATTCTTCCGAGTCGCGCATGAAGATACCGAGCTGTTGAAGCAACGAAGTGATGTGTAAAAACATGAGTTAAAGATCCGACACTGTGGTTTACTATGTACATCAGGTACGCTGAAATCAGATATTAGAAAGTGGTAGCTACTGCTCATCAACACTATTGGAACTTCAATAGACACAAGGTAGCTTTGGAAACAACTGCTTGTGTACTAGGCACGAGAACAGGCATTTTACGCAATGATAGAATAATTCCTTCCACTGACTTCTGGTCGAAATTCAAGAGCTGAGCCCAATCCATCGCTTTCATGAGTCGCTACTGAAGGAGTTATAATGCACATTTCACAGGAGATACACATATTCTCAATAACAACCGCAAGCCGGAAAATAATACGGAGTACTAAGCAATTCCTCCTCCAAATCTGAAAACAATGAAAGGTAGTAGCTATGCATAATAGACGATTCAAATCGCACACCTACCTTGACAATCCAACTGCATCGACTGTCTTTCTGGCTGCGCGCGGCGACCTCATATTGTCCCTCGATAGGACGCCCATAACCAAAGTCCTGTGATGGGAAGCATTTCACATATGCACAGATAAACATGCATTGAGCATATTTGTCGACGAAAAACACATATAGAAGTGAAGGCAGCTTGTTTGTTAAATATGTACTACAGAGTGAAACACAATCTATTGACAGAGCTCATTTCAGTCACCCAAATTCATGATAGTGTACGTATGACAAATTCCCATGTTCTTCACAAATTTGAAAAGTAGTTAATGACACGGCACAATCACTTCACACCCAGAGCTAGAGTTAAGGTTCCAGACTAATATCATTACAATGCTTAGTCCACAACGAATAACGTACACATGAACTACTGGTTGCATATGATATCTCCCGTAAAAGGGCACTTGGAGCCAAAGAATTTGAACCAAACTATATACCTTACTCGTGGAGGCCCACTTGCCCGTCTGGTTGTGCTTTAAGAAGACGTTTTCGCCTCTGAGCCACTTGGTTTGGTTGTCACAGACCACTACCCACTCATCACCTGCGCACAATAATAGCACAACGATTACAAGCCGCCCAGCGGACAACCATGCATTGTAATCTCGTTTGGACACGGCACTAGCGAACTGAAAAAAATAACGTGCTAGGGAAGAATGTAAGATTGTCGAGTGCAAAGCTTGCTCTCGGAGCGATCGTATACTTTATCCCGTAGTCTTAGGGACCCTTATATTTTACAGGCTTGCGCCTACATGTTGCCTCTACTAGTTATCGGGGGTTGTTGTACTTGATTTCGAATGTATACGGGTAGTTTTAGTTGTATGCATGCACGTAGACAATAAAAAAAAATGAGGCAATTGCGGTCTGGCATGAGTAGTGGGGGTGAAAGCATGCATGTTTGCCTTGCCCAGCGAAAGAGAGAAAATTGGAGTCGGTCCTCAAAAACCAGTACACACAGTGCACTAGTGACAATCGTGGACTTCAGATCATTGCACCTATGCTCACACATATTCACATAATAATCGGGATAGACGGTTGACTTTTGAAGCACTGAATACAATCAACAGCAAAAACGCTATTGAAAGTTACAGTAACATACAGATAAAAAAATCAGATGTATTCCGTACATGTATATTGGGAATGATAGATAATACATATATACATATATATACATATATATATATATTTATATATATATACACATGCACATGTAGATGTACATGCTCACACACATATATATACATATATATATATATATATATATATCAATACATAAAACTCCTATACGAAATATACAAACATACATACATACGTCCTTTATAAATAGAATCGCACATGAAAGGTACAAACAAATAATTTGAACAAAACTAAAAAAAATACACATATACCCCTGGCACACACATATATATATATCTTCATGAAACGATAAGCAAATACGTACATACACCAAATTATATATATATATATATATATATATATATATATGTATATATATATACATATATAAATATATACATAAACAATATAATCATATACAAACTTCTATACTTATATACATACATACATACACCCACACCCACACGCACACACACACACACACACACATATATATATATATATAAATAGGTATTGATATAGATATTTCTATATTTTTGTAAATAAGTGGACATATACGTGCATACAACATATATGCATAATTACATACATACATATATATATATATACAGTAATGGAGCATGAATTCACGTGCATACGATTGCAGTGTTTTTGAATTTTAGAAACTTACTTATACCTATGGAAATGAAGATAAAATATGTAATACAGCTATTATATATATATGTATAAATATAGATACAGATACAGATCATATATATATATATAATACATATACATATACATATATACACACACACACACACACACAATACATATACTAATTATATATATATATGTATAAATATAGACACAGATACATGTATATATATAAATATATATACAATACATATACATACATATACATACACATACACACACACACACACACACACACACACATATATATATATATATATATACACTTTCATACATACATGCATACGTATATATAAATATATATCATACACACGCACATATAGATATGCAAACATATGAGCATGTATGCGCTAGCATATGCACACACATGAAAGTGTAAATACGCATACAGTCCAGAAGCAGTTGTATCCCATGTGATCATATGCTTTCTCTCAAAAGAAATCAAATTGAGTTCCATACGATCTTATTGAAAACAATTTATGCCACCAGGTCTTTCGTAGTCAACAACAGCACATCCCAACTTTTCATGCACATCCATCCATATACATACCTAGATCACCCTCTCCATTATTCCCATAAGCACTAATCTCCTGCTGCCGCGACAGAGGTGACACGTGCAAGTGACTATGTAAGTTCTTATTCGTCTGTCCGTGTGTTAATCTAATTGTATCTCCACACATGACAGGCTTCCCAACGCTACACGGCTTCGTCTGTGTACCCCTGACTACCCACATGCTATTCACATCATCCTTATGTGGCACTGAGGTTACACTCTGTTGTTTACTACCTGTTCCGTAGCTTACTTCGTGCGAGTGCATGTACATCTTGGACTGTACATTCATAAGCTTAATCGAACTTCCACAAGTCACAGCCTCGAAACCATCACTGGCGGCCAATTTGCACAGCACCGCTTAGGTGCATGTGTGCACAAACGCACAATGCACCCACCAATGACTGAATAAGTGTCATAATTGCGTTCTACTTTATAAGCCTGTAAAAGTGTATGTAGTGCTTGCCTCAGTACTACGAATGTGGCGTCAGTGAACCTGCGCTGTGTGATTAATGAGTTGTTGATTATAAAATACAACGAAGTGGCTGAAAAATTCGCGCTATTTTCGTCGCAACCCAACCTAGTTACGGTTGTGTACATTTTATATGTGTAATTGTTTTTGTATACAACAATAAAAAAAAAACAAAAGAAAATATACATTCGTACGTTTAATGTTTATAAGGTGATGGCCCTATGATTGTTGCTACAGGTGCATGTTCAGAGCCCTGAGGTTCAAAGTTTTCGAGAAATTCCCTGGGATGTCTGTCTAGTCGCATATTTATTTTGGTTGGTTTTGTCCCAGTCTTTTCTATAGGAATAATAAGCGTTAGCTTGCAACGTTAAATTCATAACGTTTTGAGGATAGCCGGCTGACACGAACTCCGATCACGTTTACGTTCCGACACGTTTCTTTGTTTATTTATTTTTATTTTCATAGCTACATCTGTCTGAGGTCTCTTGGCTCGATTATATATATGCGTATGTATATATGTATATATACTTGCGTATAAGTTCCTGTGCATTCATTGTATGAGTGGTCAATATCGCGAAAAAATCAGGTCCGCTTACTGTACTCACTATACAGTTGAAGAATATATAATGTACGAGCATGTCGTCCAATTTGGGAGCCGCGATGCACTTCTTCCCCAACACACGCGTGCACGACGCGTATAGATGGTGCTATAACACGACATGCAATACATTCGGAAGCCTCAGAAGCGGCATATATGACCGAATCATCACATCTTTCACAACAATCTGGTACAAAAGTGTACTTGAGTGTGTAGATGACGATTCATATCTCCTTGACGTGGGGGTGGGGACGGGTGCTGCACTGGTTGCTAACGCCGACATTATAAAACGGAAGGGATTACACATTGTGGGCGTGGATTACGATGCTGCTTACATAGAAAGGTGCCAGAAGCTGATAGATATGCACGACTTACAAAACCACATAGAAGCGGTGTGCTGTAGCTTCTACGACTACCCTGAAGCATCATGCACAAAAGTCGCTGACGATGGGGTTGAACCACAGACGAATACCAATACTTTAGGGAACAGTGTCAATAGTGTTACATTCGATAATATCTACTTCTCCGGATCGTTCATGATCTTTCCGGATAAAGAAGCAGCCTTACGCAAAGCCGCCTCATTACTATCATCTCGTACGACGGGACGTATGTATTTCACGCAGACTTTCGAGCTCTCACGTAATTGGCTGCTGGAGTACGTTAAGCCAAAGTTGAGCTACTGGACCACCATTGACTTTGGAGAAGTCACATATGTGGATGTGTTTGAAGCCGTGTTAAACGGGGGGGATGTGGAGACGGTTAAAGTGGTGCAGATTGACGATGGCAAGGCCGTGGTGGGCGTGCGCGAGTCTAGGCTTGTCGTGGCTAAGTGCAGAGACAGTGATGAAGCTGGGATATGAAATGCACACATCGGTGGACAAGTACGTGTTAGGATCACGTACAAGTATTTTTTTGAGGCTGTGCTACGGTTGAGGGATGTAGAGACGGTTAAAGTAACATATATTGGCGATGAGAAAGTCGTGGTGGACGTATGAGAGTCCAGGCTTCTCGTGGCTATGTGCAGGGGCATGTACTGATGGAAGCTGGTATATGCAATGCGTTCATAAGCTTACTAATACGTGCTGGGTTACGATGTGTTGTACTTCTACATAGTTAGGAAACTAAGCCAAGCCACGCATACACAGGCGAACCAACACGTGTCGGGACATGATATCCTGTGCTTTTGCAAAGAGAGTCCAGACCGTTATAGCAAGGACAGCACATATTGTGTGTTATGCAGTCAGCGTCAGTAGCTACGCTCAGTACCTTCGATACGCCTTACGGTGGATAGATTTGAGGTGAGACGTGCGAAGATTCTGACGACATACAAGTAGTAGGGTTCTAATTTACCAAACTATACGAGTATTAAATCACACGAGAGGTATTATATGACACGAGACAAACTGATGGCTACAGACGCATATCCGCTGATAAACAGTCTTCCCCCCCACATGCTTCGTGATCTGCAACTGCTAACGTGTGCACATTCACTGCTAGGAATAAAATTGCTTGTTACGATTCCAAATGCTCCGTTAGCACCCAGCGAGGCGGCATACCTCGATCGCTGTTGTATTTTATTTTATATAACGTCCTTCGATTGTTGCTAGTACTTTGAATCTCTGTATATCTGTACCACACCAATACACCTCCGTGATTATATGTACCGCTAGAGCACAATATTGCGTATGTATGTCATATTATATGTTGGCACGTTGTAAGAATGTGTCGGTATCACAAGTCGCATACTGGAATAATCAGGTATTAGGTATGTGTATTATGTATGTCTTTATATATGTATTAGTTTTTTTCGCGCGGTTATTTACCATCATCACACTATGCGTGCACTTATGATTTGCAGACCATAGCCTCCCACTGGTCTGAAACCGTGTTATAATGATATCTAAACCCTAAAACCCTAAAACCTTCGATTGAAACAGGAAGAGCGTTTATTGTCACCATTGAATTCTTCCGCCACACACCTGCGGTTGTTTCTGCTACACAAAATGTCTTATTTCGTCATACATTGACACTTATATTCCACCCCCACTCGCACCGTTACCTAGCAACAGGAGCGCCATTTCCATGTCCTCGTATGGTGGGAGTGCCTTCTGCTCTAACGGTACGTGCTTGTCCTCAACATCTAGACTGTACAAATGCCATAGAAAACATGTGCCATGCACACAGTACCCATTAGATGCCTCGCCCAACGTACACTCCCGTCCCTGGGCGTCTGTATCTGTCGTTGAGGGGGATGTATTGTACCTGTGTTCCCCCCCGTCCCCACCTTCACGTACAGAGGCGTATGGATGTGCTGCTGTGCGTGATAAGTCATTCGTAGCAGCATACTTATTTGCATGAGTGTCTGGTTGCACTCGCGTGCTCGACTGTGTGTGCCCATCTGCACACTCGTCGGCGCCATTTCCCCACACTGCCGTTCTGTTTGTATCTGCTCTCGACGCTAGTGGCATATGTCGTGGCCTGCTCTTGACAGGCTTGGTGCAGTCACAGGTAATATCAAACTCGGCCTGCGCCAGAGGCCCCTGGACATCAAGGGATTCATCCTTCCCGTCGCGAGTGTCTAGGCCGGGCGAGGAACTTCTGAACCCGAATACTGTATTTTGTAGTGGCCGTTGTGGGAGTTGTGAATTAGACCTTGCTTGGGCCAAGTCAGCACCCATACTCAGCCCTTCCGTGCTGGCCCAACGGAGGTAACCAGCTCCGATCTCTCGCCCCGGCTTATTTGATTCCCAATCGAATTCTTTATCTCTAACCTCATCGTCGTCTGTCACATGCATACGTGCCAGCCCTCTCAGATTGAGACTGCTTATACTTTTCTCTGGTCGTGATATCCCTTGGCGGCTATCTGCTCGTTCGTCTACATTTCTATATAGATCTGACATTGACTCAGAACTTCGTAGAGACCCTATGCCGCTGCCTTCCTGAGACGACTTTGCATGCGCAAACTTTGGTCGGTGCTTGTGTGTTTCCCAATCGTCGTCGACACTCCTCTGCACCACATGTTCTCGTTTCTTCACCGTCATATGCACAAAACCAAACGGCGACACCTCACTCACGCCATTAAACACCGCATACACGTTGGAATCCACACGCTGCAGCAGAGGGATGCCCAACACTGTGCACGAGCGATACCCAAGGTCGTATGCGAGATGCAAATGTTTGAGACCCCTCGAGGTGGCTGCTTTGAAGCCGTCGGCAGTGACCGGGCACGATCGGGGGAGATGTATCTGTGTTGTAGTGTAAGTGAAAATACGCAAAGGTATTATACTTCACGAGTCTGTGTACGTAGGTATGCATTACAAATGTGTACCCATACAGAGATCATTAACCAAGTAGGGCCTAAAGAAAAATTCCTTAGAAGATGCAGAAAGCGCATAGACGGCAGGGGTTGCTTATGTATGGATCCATTCGTACTGTGCTCTACACCTTAAAAAGAGTAAGAAACACATGCTTGTATGATTGCATATACAAGAGAATATATACAGGGAAAGAAACTGACGTCCACATCCGAATGTAGTATTGTACAGGAAGGAATGTCAAATAGACCCAAATTGACCTGTTGCTAAGTGGATGGAATGCAAGTAGAGGATTGAAGCAGGAACCGAAGGGTCGTCTACACAATGAAGCTGGAATCGCAGTATCGATAACATAATTCGAAGAGAGTACACAAGAAACTGAACGCGTCGCAGTTTGTACACAACAGAAGCAAGTGTGTATAACCATTGTAAAAATACTGCATACCTCATTCTCATGACTCTCACAATATTGTCCATGATGACAGCCCAGATTCAGCATGTTCGCAATGCTCCACTCGTGAGATGTACACGCAGGGTGTGCACATTGCGTCCTCATCTGTACACGCACATTACCGACACGAATTAACCACACGAGTAGGTAGAGCAACGTACAGGTGCTTGCCCACCATGTGGACGTTCGTGAGAATGTCCAACAGCAGTGGATCATGCAAGAGGGGAGATATGGTTTATAACAGGTACTTTGATCCGTGCGTAGTAATAGTATTGGGGCGAAATTTCGCACTTGAAGGAACTCGAATGTTGTAACTATATTTTTAACATATGAGACGAAACTGTTAAAAAATTTGTTATATGCCAGGGATATAGTATGGGTTTGCAGGTGAATAGAAGTTTGTTGTATGCCAAGGATATAGTATGGGGTTGCAGGTGAATAGAAGTTTGTTATATGCCAGGGATTTAGTATGGGTTTGAAGGTGAAAGAAGTTTGTTATATGCCAGGGATATAGTATGAGTTTGAAGGTGAAAGAAGGTTGTTATATGCCAGGGATATAGTATGGGTTTACGGGTGAATGTCTGGTCACAAAACGCACGTGCTGGGAATCGAAAATGGCTATTGAACAAGCATATAGGCAGGAGCATAATAATAATAATAAAACAATCTGCGGAAAGTTGGAAACAACTCCACGTGCGGTATGGTAACAAAAAAGAAGCTACTAATGGAATGTACGATCACACACTACTGAAATGGAGCGATGAAAACTGCAATTGCCGACTCACACTTGAGCTTTCGCTAATGTCAAGTACGAGCCAACCGCATACAACAGCTCTGAATTTATAATTTAAGACCGTATATTGCTTTTCTATGCAGGCCGACGAATACTTCTCAAATTCTGCTTACCACATGTCCAGTGTCTGTTCGCTTAATCCGCACAAATGTTCGACTGGCCTCTGCCGTGCTGTGTGCAGTATTGACTCCCTTTTCCACCCTTCTTAACGAGGTGTTCTCAACCGTCTTTGGTGTGTTCCCAGAACTTTTCCTATCACGAGTCATGTCTCTGGTAGTGGTATGGGTAAACGGTGAGTCGGCTGTTTCTCTGCCGCCCGAATCACAGTTGAGCGGGTATATATTCGGTGTGGATTGATGCTGGGTGTGTGACTGCACATCTGAAGGTTGCAGGTGTGAAAAGTTCGAAACCAGTGCGTCCGCGCCTAGTAGAGACATGGGAATGTCGTCGACCGAATGCCTTCTCCGATGCAGTGATGTCGAGGAGCGTGCATGCGTGTGAGGCACGTCTTGCTTACACATGTCTTGCTTACACAAGAACGAGTAGACCGCCTCATCAACATCCAGCTCTAACACCTGAGATATGACACGGAAAGTGTGGTAGGTGTTACCTGCGGTTTTCATATACTAGTTGTTCTCGTTAGAAGATTTTGCACGGACAATCTACCCGAGGCAGGAAAACTGGGATATACAAACGATAAAGGAGCCTGATAGGAAGCTAGGACAACGAGGCGTGTTCAAGTTGTTTCAACCAAGAAGCTTCAGACCCTGATTCTGAAACAACAACACAGATTTTTTTTGGTAGGGTATAAAATGACTAACACGCACGTGAGATGCCCTTAGCAACCTCCAGTCCACACACTACTGCGATACGAAACTATCAACCCTGGTACCTACATTTTTAACTCGATCGGAACCAATTAGGCCAGATGATATCCTCGCAGAATTCTTCTTGACTCTGCCATGAATACTACTCCCAGCAGTTGTAGAGTTACAGTTGTGCGATGCCAATGCCCACAGCTCATCACTGCTACCATCACGCATACTCTCTAACAGGTGCTGTGGGATTGCGGGCTGTTCCGTTTCTGAGTTTGAGCTGTTTTTCATCTCCCCTATAGTCAATCTACAATGTTATGTGGTATACCGTCAGCAATGTTCGCACATAGATATATTTTTTTCTAATATCTCGTAGAAAAATGTTAAACTTTTGATAAACAGCGTATGTGTCCCAGTCACATGGATGGTAGAAAGTACACCACACAATCTGCTGACCTGCTCCGCAAAAACCTTTCTCCATAGTTTACAGTCACAGGCAGAAATCATAGATTAAAACCCCTAATCGACTTGCAGTACGAAAGGGCTTCTCCTTCAAACCCTTCGCAGTTTTACACAAGTGCAACGCACTTAAACCATTCACTGTATAGAGATGTTAGCTTGGCGTTGCCTTCGCGAACACATCTTCTCAACACCACACTCACCTTGTCAACAGGCGAACAGCGCTGTCGATGTGCGATCTAATGAAGTTGGAAGCGCCCGAGACACTTTCGCCTGAATGCGAGATAATCGATTCCACCACGTGAGGTACCCTGTCGCTCTTTTGAGATCCAGCTTGCACATTCGTTGAACTAAGAGAACGAAAACAGTGATATCTATATGTGAGCCTACGTACGAGCATTATATCCTAATTCCATATCTTTGTATGGGGTCTGGTGCATTAGGCGATATTGTTTCGGAATTATTGGTGCTCTATAGCGATCGAGAGATGCGGGTCATTCTATAACACAATGTGCAAGACGAAGATTATGGTGCACAAAAGTGTGCACGACACTGGAATTGCTATGAATATACGTGTATGCGTGATCTTGAAGTAGATCAATGCCTTCACCTGGTTATCCTGGTCATATCAGTCAGACTTAGATCTCTACGATCAGCATCTGGAGTGTGCATCGGTATTTTGTTCAGGGTCATATCGGGAGTCCTTCTCCCTTTCCGTTGTGTGTGACTCTTCCCGCGCAGCTAAGTTTGTAACACCAACAATGAGAGTTAGAGGCTTATCAGCAGCAAGTCCAACATTGTACTGGAGCGAAAGAAGCCTAATTTAGAAAATATCGCGATATATTCGCTATGGAGGTATCATACATTCAGTAGCATCCCTTAAACGTACATATGTGCACACGCACCAGGCAGTAATTAAAGAAAGAACTTTATACAGAACCTCAGCATATGGTATTTGCATATTCGCTACAAGCTGTGCGTTATAAGCACATACATAGTAGACACAACGGATGTAAATCAATACAAACATATCTTACATGTTCGCGCGGAGGCTGTATACTAGTACCGTCATTTTGCCCAAACGTATCCACTGCTGTTGCTTGTAGTGTGGGCGTAGGAGGTGTATGCTGCCGTTTGTTGCTGGTAGCACCTTTCCACACGTCTGGCTGTATGTTGGTTCTGCTTCGGTACGAGTCCGATAAGGGATGCCTTTGCCTGCGGTAATGGAAGAGCACATTTGAGATATCAGCGGCATTTTACTATATTTCTATCCTCAATTGAAACATACACACTTCAGGTTAACGAAATACCAGTTACAGTGCACTGCTACTCTCAAGTCAGATAGGTGCAGCATACGTACCTCAACTAAAAAGACGCGATGTAGACAAAACCTCACGGGCGGTAAAAGACAGATCGTATACCGACTCAAAGATAGATGTCACAATGCAGCCACAGTACACGACGGCTAACCGAGCCCCCCCCCCATATATATATATATATATAAATATCACATTTTCAATTACATATTTCTGGCTTCACTATATCCGGTCGACATTGTTACTTACAAAATCAATGCAGGGGTAAACACCCCATGTCTCAACTTAGTCTGTACCATTGCGGGACTCTGCTGCGAAAAGCTCGTCATCTGTCGCGTTGTACCCATAATCTCAGTGTCGTGCCCCAACAACGGCACATGTGTGGGCCCGTCTCGGAGCTCTGCATGAGATAGATATCTGGTCGGTGAATGCGCCCTGTGATCCGTCGGTCCATCATTTTCGGGCGCAAACCGATTTCTATGAGCATTCGTATGTATGCTATTACCATTGCCATAGGAGTCTATGTTCGGTACATTTCGATTATCCGCACTTGCATCCACGTGCTCTGTGACAGTCTCTTGCACAAGTTGTGCATGCATGGGATACTGCAGTTCACCTTTCGAGTATTTATCACTATCAGCTCTGTCCGGTCGAATATTGCGCAGGGTATGCATGCTCTGAGCACAACCACCATCAGCATTTAATCTCAGATCCGAGCTCAAGCTGCGACTCATCCCCATGCCGATATCATTGCCCCTATTCGTACCATTGCTTGTACCGTTGCGCATCGAAGTTCTGAAAGCATTATTGATCCCATCCGTATGTTCAGTAGTGATGTACATCTGATCTTCTATATGAGGCTCCCCACCCATATTCATACTAGTGTCGACACTTTTGCTGTAGTTAGTGATATTTGGCTCATCTGTATCCTCCCGCATCTCAGTCACGCCCGTCTCTATATACACCGCAGTGCTTTCTGAGTGATAACGTTGGCGAGTAGTCCAGTGAACATCAGCCCTACGCTCTTGCTGTGGCTGGTACTTCCGATCTACGTCTGGTAGCTGATCATAGACTTGCTCTATATCGCCCTCGTCTATGTTCGCTTCATGTGGTTCATAACTCTTGGTTTTAGGGTTTAGGGTTTGTTCATAACTCTTGGTGACCGTGAAGTGCTCTACGTCCAAGCTGCGCGTACCGCTTGCATTTGTTATGCTATTGACATGCCTGGCCAATGAGGGACTCTCAAAGGGCGCTTGTTGCCTACTTTGTTTGGCCATACAACTATCCTGTTCCATTCTGGGTTGCTTTAGCGGTGACTGATACCTATCAATTTTTACTCTTCTACTACTGTGCTGTGGGGATTGAATCGTGGTTAAATTCGTACTCGAGACAGGTTTAAGGGCAGGTCTTGGATGCGACTGTGCGACAACCGCCGAATGATGCTTAAAGCTCTGATGAAGTTGTGTGTGTGGTTGCGACTTTGTCCTGTGCATGTGCTTAGGCAGTGACAGCTGCGGATTGCTTCTATGTTGCTTGGAATCCAGCCGTGATTGGCGGTATTGACTGTTGAGCTGATTGTGCGAAAGGTTCCGCCTGACATTACTGTTGGGATGCACTTGGGAAGTCACATATCGCTGTGATATCTCCGCTCTCAAACTGGTATCCGAAGGCGAGTTATCGCTAGGGTCGCGGTTCTGCAATGAGAAGTGGTATCTATTGTTAGTCTGGTTTGACAACTCTGTGTATGATACAAGGAAGATGCCCAGTAGCTTATAATACCAACTTACAGGCACTCTATCGTTCCAATCTCCTGTTTCCAATTTCACATTCATCGGGTTCACAAGACGAGCCAAAAAATTCCATAATTGAACCCTATATCGAAATCCCGAGGCGAAAAGTAGTAAAGACTATGAACACGGTAAACTGAGCATGTTCGTATTGCAGGTTCCTGATTCGTACCGTGTCCGATGTTGACCAGTGGAATTGGGTTCTGACCACCGAGGAAGGTTTTCCATGAGCCATCTAAAGCAGAGATTAAGGTTGCGAGATCAGATATGGTGATGGGTAAGTGTATTGAGAGCCGGTGTACGTCAGTGCTTTCTCGATTGTGCCATAGATAAAGAGTAGTCTTCTCACCGTACGATATTGGCCTATACAGAACTCAGATGGGTTCTCTTATAGAGTTCACCAAGTGTTTTCGAGTATATCTTAAAACTACGAAAAAATCAAGTCCTAATTGACCACTAGCAAATATATGTATTATGTGCAACAGAGTTCGTACTCTATATTATTTGACGTTCAGGCAGTCACATCTTTCACGGCTTCTTATCCTCTGCACTTGAACTAGGATGAGCTCAATTTTTAAGTATACGACAGACCTACATGGATACCAATGCCACGAAACTTGAATATACATTTTATCCTTAGAAAAACTCTAACTCATCCATACGGTAGTTGAGCGTTGGGACTGGGAGCGAATCATTTGACCCTCTTTTTGGTGGGGACTCGATTTTTCAGAGATCATCGCCACTGACTCCACTGAATGAAAGGTCCGCATCTGCGTTTGTTCATCTCCGCCCTCCACCTGTCGGTGTGTGAGTGTGCATTAGAAAAGTATGGAAGTACATCAACGGCTAGCGGAGCATCAATGATGGGTGTCAGGGTAATAGTGCGCTAGAAAAGAACAGTGCGAAATACTTCGGGCCAAGACTACAGGTTTTAGAGTGGTGGACAACATATTGATGCACAAAGTTGCCGTAACTGATAATAAAATGGATGATGGATCTTAAGCAACGGTAAAGGGTTTTCAACTATTGCATCACAGAAGAAACTCAACACGCATGTACATATGTGAACTTACTTTCGCAAGTTGATGCATGGACGAAGCTCTCAGACTCTCTGGTGGTGTGTAACTTGGCAACAGACGGTGTTGGTGATGACCCACAGGCGCAAGGTGATGAGAAAACTTCGTATTCGAGTACCCATATATACCACTTTGGTTGAAGTTCTCCACATTCGGTCGCTGTAGGTCGTATGGGTGTAAATTGATGCCCACCAACAGTTGTGATTGGGGTATAAGCGTACTGAGAAAAAAAACTGGAACCAGTAGAAAAATAGAAGATACCGTAGATTGCAAGAAATACTGCCGATGAGGGTTGTACCTATCTGTATCTGAATAACGTTCTTTTATATAGGAGAGAAGCGGAGGCCAATGATAGTCCAGTGCAAGATGATACTCGAATGGTTGTTTTCATAATAAAAGTTATTGAGAAAAATCCCCACCGGTTGATAACAATAAAAGAGAACAAAAGTATTGGACAGTACTTTTCGTTGTTTTTTTCCGTCCACGACAGGTTCATTTTCGCTTCTGACTTCGCTCCACCCAAGCAACAGCACAACTCATTAATATAATATCACAGAACAGATAACACAGGGAGACCAAAGGAGTTGCCACTTACCTGCCAGTGTTGTCTATTATGAAGCTCAGGTGCCGAGCTGGTGTAAGGCCCAGGATCTGCATTACTTACATTCGCATCTCTGTGTGACGGAGCACCTAAGAGAATACCGATGTTAAATCTTAGACAGTTCTAAGCAATAGAGTTTACTAGTACTAAAAAACAATTTGATTTACTAGCACTAGATTGACCACATACAGAGCCATGTGTAGTGTATGACTACATCTATTAAAAGATAAAACTTGACAAACAACGTCCGATATGATATACCAAGTTGAACAAGTGTGTACCAGGATTGCTTCTGCGCGTCTCGGCATGCTAGTTTGCAATCCCGATGAAGCCCTCCTTTTTCGAACGCAAACCCGCAAAATTACCTTGTGAATGAAGCGATAGCGGATCCGAATAGAAAAACTTAGGTTTACCGGAGACATTTGTGCTGCTCGCAATACGCTTAGGTGTCGGTGGCAACCCTGCATCTTCCCAATCTATCTCTACGAGGGTGCCATGATGAGCTCTACTCGTGGCTGAGGAGAAGAATTGGTTTGTCGTATATATTTGACTCGTGCACCGTTTTCTGGTTGAGCTTGTAAAATCATATACCAACCACAAAAATGATAAGCTGGTGTGCCAAAATAGGCGTGATCACACAATTTGTAGTGGTGCTTCGAAGAATATATCTACCAATGAAACCTGTTCACTAATGTGGTCATACACACATATAACTTATCCAGACGGTGAATATTAGTTTTCTGTCTATGAGAGGTTCAAAATCGATAAAGGCTCGCAGGAATTTGGATACTTACGCTTCGCAAATTTATAAAATCAATAGAAACTGGCAACAACTCAGACGACGCATAAGGGAAGTACCATCGTATATAAAATTGGATGGCTCCAGCGACCTGAAACCTTTTCGAGAAGCAAGCGAACTGATATGATATCTTTGCGACGTGGAGCACTTTTCATGATATTCTACGTCATCAGAAGTGTTGGGTAAGATATTTTGAGCTATATTATTCTTACCTGGTAGTATTGGGCGAATAGCAGATCTATTTCGGCCAAGAGTGCTCAAGCGTGCCGCTTTGAAGTCATGTCCACATTCATTGCACTGCTTAACTGCGGAACCCACACTAATGGGCGGTAGAGAAATTGTGTGCCAAAACAAATGACAGTAGGTTCAATGCGGAAGGTCTAGCTACTCTCTCTCTATATATATATATATATATATATATATATATATTCGTACGTGTGTGTTAATATATATACATATATATACACATAAACACAAATATACACATAAACACATTACATATATATATATATATATATATATATATATATATATATATATATATATCAATATATTAATATATCAATATATCATCAATATCAATATAATATATATATATATATGTGGACATATATATATATATATATGCAGATATATATATATACATGTTTATAATAAGGCACGTGTACATCATATAATGCATGGACATATAATATATGGCATGCAATATTATATATGTATTGTACGTGTGATATGTGTATGCATGTATGCATATATAAAAAATGTATATATATTAATATGCCAATACATACATGCCAATAATAATAATATGTATATATATATAATAATGTTAATAATATATAATAATAATAATAATATAATAACAATAACAATAATACATAATAATATTATTATATATATTACATATAATACAATGCATATAATATGCATGTATATATATTATGTTATATATAATAATATTAATAATATATATATAATAATAATATATATTATGTAATATTATATTATATATAATAATATGCATATACATATATATAATATGTAATGAAAAATAATAACATGAACATGCATAACATATAATATGTTTAATTATGTAAATATGTATATATGTGTATATATATATGTATATATATATGTAATAATATAATATATATAAAAACAAAACATTATGTGACATATGTATATATATATGTATATATATATATATATATATATGTAATATGAATATATACAAACAAACTCAAACACAAAAACACAAACAAACACACACACACAAACACACGGATATATATGGATAATGTTTATTGTTTGTTTATGCTATGTGAAGTATGTACTTTATGCATGGTATGCATATACATGCATACGTTATATATATATATATATATATATATATATATATAATATATATATATATATATATATATATATATACACACACACATATATATATATATATATATATATATATATACATATATATATATATATATATATCTATATATATAATCATATATATAAGTGTGTTACCTGTTTTGGCAGATCGGACATGTCTTCTCCCCTCTGGCCATCGTAGGAAACTTGTTAATTTTTTTTTGTTGGTGCCTGATGCTATGCGCGTAGTGCTTGTCGAGAATTGCACATCACAGCATGGTCTCCTTGTCGCTTACAATTTTGCTGCACGTTCGAGATAGAGTATGGCAACCCTCTGATATTTGCTTGAAATTTCTAGATTTTAGCACGACTTTTATATAGTGCATTATATTCTGGCTTCAATCTACTGCTTATGAAGAACCTACAGATTTACGGAAGGTCAACGGGCGATATATACAATCGCAAGCGTTAAATTGATATATACTTTCTGCAAATTCTCCCTTCAGCTCTATTCATGTACACATTTGTACTGTGCGATGGGTAGTTCCTTCATCATCACTCTGCTCACTGTTGTTAGTGTATAATATCCTATACTCGGGATATACGTCTGTCAGTTGACGTAAACAATATTATAAAGAATACGCAAGTACCAACTTACACACACTGATGTGTTTTCCTACATTACACAATAAAGCTTATTGCTCTAGTGTCTTTTTAATTGGTCAGCATGCTATATAGGAAAGTAAGGGAAACTCATACCAATCCACAGTCCACAGATGCCACAGTTATTATACACAGACCACAAGATGGAGGGGTAACCAAGCGTGCTTGGCGCCCACTTCCAATGGAAAACGAGTGTCATACATTTACTTTACTTTTTAGAGCTTATCTTTCAAAATCAATATCGATTGTGAATGTGAGATTAGATATCATTTGTTCAGAACTTGGAAACAAATATAAGACCGTGAAATTGGAACCAGTAAGAACATTCATTTAAAACATTTTAGTCTCTTCTCACAAGTAATTTAAGATTTTTCAGAAGTAGATTAAAATCTAATTATATATGTTTTTTTTTAATACATACACAAACAAAAGTATAAAAACCTCAAACTCAGCTCCAAACTCAAACTCGCAAATGAGAATAAGACTCAAAGTCTCAGACTCAACTCCCAATTTGAATAGAAGTTTACCCGTACCCCGAGCCCTGGGGCCCTGGGCCCTAGGCGTAAATGTTACAAATATGTACCATATTTTCTATTTTATTTGAAACACATTGGAACAAAATGCCAATATTTTACGCGGGAAACTTCTGACCACCCAATAGACGAGAACGAATCCAAAGCTTCGCCAGCCAAACGTGAACTCTCAAGTCTCAACTCTGGGATGGCCCAGGATGATGTAGCAAGGTTTACACATAAAATGCTAAATACACCCTGAAGATCACTGGCTGCATTCCGATCTAAACGGTACCTTATTCACCGCTATTTAGCTTCTCCATTTAAAATAAATACAAAGCACGAAGAATGAAAATCGCTTCTGAAACCTGTTGTTTATCATTTCCGTGCATTCATTTTAAAATTACCACCCAACGACCTAGTCGTGCAAGATAAAGATATTTACAAACTTGAAGATAGTCGACTGGAGCTTCGCGATACTCATATCTTCGATAGCTATTTGAGAATTAATATGACAACTGATTGGCGCCAGGCCGAGAAAAGCCTTGCCTGTGTTTTACAGGTAATACACAATATCTATTCGGCAGGTATATTCATCAGAATCCTACAAAAAAAAAAGTGAAATCTGAAGGCGTATATGACACAAGACACAATATATTTGTCTTATGTCGATATGTCTTATGTTAACAGATGTTCGAACTCACACAATATATTTGTGCTTTTCGATGA
>LUCW03002673.1:37500-64064 GCA_001586965.3 Sphaeroforma sirkka | reverse complement strand
AAATACATAAATAAATAAGAATATATATTGTTGTGTATGTATTTATATACAAGACAAAACACAAAACACAAACACAAACACACACACATCATCACACACGCACGCATATATATATATATATATATATATGTATATAAATTTACATTACATTGACATATAAACATGTATACATACATATATAAATACATATAGTCATATATATAAATATGTTTCCGTATGTGTAGATTTCTAGTTTCAGTTTAATTCTCAATGAACATCCCCGGCCGGACTGTCAGGAGGTTCCGTGCACGCAGTCCCTCAACGCAGACAGAAAACAGCGCAGTACGCCTGGGGCTATCAGCTTTTCAATTTATCTTCAGCCCTATTGATCTGCTTCGCAGGAAAAAAGCTCGCTGTATATCAATCGTACCTGATCGCTCCACTGCAGGTGCGCATGGTTGGGGTTGTGCCCGTCATTGCAGAACTTAATATGCAGCAAAGCCGCCAGAGTGGGCATGTCATTCTTATTTCCACACTTCGTTTTGTGTATGATATTTTGCAATGCTCTACTGTGCTCGACCGTCCCGTAGTCGTGGGCTTTAAGAGCCTTATAGTCAAACTCTAGGTGGTGTGCTAGGCTTTCCATGCGCTTCACAATGCGGACCGCTCTGGTGGTCACATAGCCTTCCGCCAGCTCCTTGTGTGCACAGTGTTCAGTTGTCAAGTATTTCTGCACGTATGCTTTATCTTCAGCGCTGATAGTATCTGCTGTTTTCCTATTCCGTGCGCTATCACTCTCCTCATCGCCCTCAGTTTTTTCATTGAGCTTGCTCCGTTTTCTCGCAGGCATGTGCTTCTTCCCTTCAGTATTTTCGTGTTTTGACGCCTATCTTCGAGGGTTTCCTGTCTATTGTTGGCCCATTTGTGACCCTATTTTCTGTCTCAAAGTGCCCCACACTCGGTACTGAGCGCAAACTTCTATCCGAGTTGGATAGCCGATGTGCTTGTGCACTAGCCGTAGCTTCAGAATGTTTCTCCATCGATTCCGGTCCATTTTCAGCACTGAAAGTCGGTTGGAACCTCGGTTCGCGCTCTCTTTGTATCGACATCTCGCTATCATTCTCTTTGTCTGAATTTGTAGGACCCCTCCGGTTGAAGCCTTGCGACTGTGTATGTGCAGAAGCCTGCAATTGTCGTGCCGCAGGTACCCCCTGGGTGTGTGCGAATGATTCAGCTTCATTGCGTTGCTGCAAGTTTTGAGAGCTATCTCTGCTATTACCCCAACGACTGAACTGTCCATTTTGGTTATATTCTAAGTCAACATCACGCCTATCGACATCGACACGTGGTGTTGGTGAGTTCAGATCCCGACTGGATACGTGCAGACGTGCCAATGATTGCTTATAAGCCCTTCTCCTCATATCCTCAGTTTCTCTCTCGTTGCGCATGTCTCGTTCGCGTTCTTCTTCGCTACGCACAGAATAATCTAAATGTGGATACAGCTTTTGCTCAATACGCTCAGCCTCTTCTTGTTCCTGACTCCATTGCCGCCTCAAATGTACCTGGTCATTCCTAACCTGCACATGTCCCTGTGCTCGTGAATGCGCATGTGCTTGAGCTTGTCTTTCTGCTAATGCTCGTGCATGTACTGCCTGGTCGTCATGTCCCGCACCCTGCAACGGTCTTGTCGCTGCACTATCCGAACTTCGTAAATTTCTCAGCGCGGTGCTGTCGGAATAGCCTCCTGGGGATCGTTGTCTCTCTAAAGATACTCTTTGCGGGGGCTCGCCTAGTTGAGCCCTCTGTATGACGGTTATATCTCTGGGTGGCGAGCTTCTATATATGGCTTCTGTACGAGGATCTACACTGACATGCCCGTTCCTGAGACGTAGGCGATCTTCTCTGGCCCGTACAGCTATCTGATATCTCTCGAAAGCACAATCATGCGGCTTATTACTTTGATGCAGGACTTTCAGCAAGTTAAGCGACAACAGGCGTTCGCCTTCCAATTGACCCACTCGGTTATAGTTCCTAGCAGCTTCACCACACATAGCCGCCCGGTCTTGGTCACTCAGTCTGCTCCACTCATCACTTCGTATCCGATGTAGATAGTCTCCGATCTCAGCCCTGTAATCCGCGATGTTCTCATCCTCGCTACTGAGATTACCAGTCAATACCCGACATGTATTATCGTTGGTGGATGTCATGGTCGTCTATCTATCACAATAAAGTCCAATACACCACGTACAGCGTACCACATTAAACCCTCTGGCCTGGTAAGAAGAAAGCCTTGTGTCAAGAAGGTCAGGCAAACAGATGTGCGTTGATAACCTCTGATACAGCAAAGTATCTATTTTGAATTGTATATATTTTATACCCACCTTGCTTGGTGTCTGGTGATAAGCGGGGAGTTCTACTAGCGATATAAATAAATAGAAAAAAAATATTAGGGGGTTTTGGCTGGAGGGCGCAGGCTGATTATTTTATCTCTGTCGCTGAGGACTGAAGGGTCTGAGGCCAAACTGGCCAACTCTCAAAAGACACGACTGCCACCGGCCCAACAACAAGTCACGATTCACGACCGGTGTTTGCAGTTTAAATTTTTATTTATTTTTAATATTCCGAATCTCACGACTCTACAGTCCACAGACCACAGATGAGTGGCTAACTTACAGCCAGGAGGCCCTCAGTCATCGATGTTGTTGTGAAGGACTCTGAACTGGGAGTCTGCTGTCTGGCCTCTCGCGAAGTTAGTCACTCTCGGTCTCAGGACTCAGAGTCTCGGACTCTCGGAGGGACGCTGGGTCGGGTCGCCTCTTGTTTTGTCGAAACTCGAAACTGTCGAAAGTCGAAACAAACCTTTTATATATAAAATAATCTAAAAATAACTCAAATTTCAATTCGACTCCGTGTCGTCAATCATTTTTAGTTCATATTTATATATATTTCTAAATTCTAAAATGATATCAAATGTTTTTTTTGTAAAGAAAAACTATAATATTTGATTTTTGTTATTATATAAAAAAAACACAAACAAGAACCAAAATTGCTTCGCGTCATCGAGTCTTCGTCCTTCGAATCGTCGACAGGTTTTTCCAAAACAATTTCTAATATTTATGTAAAAAAAAAAGTCTAATTTAGAAGGCTATGAAATAAATAAGTAAAAAATCATAGCTGGCCTTGAACCAGGCCTGCTGTATAATTTAAAAATAATAATTCAAGAGACTATGGAAAAATATACCAGTTTCCAGCCCCAGGGTAGACTCCAGGAGTCCAGGGGCGGTCCAGGCCTCCAGCCTCCCAGAGTCCCAGCCCACAGAGGAGGCCATAGCCCAGGCTCCCAAGTCTCAGTCCGACTGGTCTCTGTTGATTCTAATATATTGTTTTTGTTTTAAAAAACAAATATCGTTTTTGAATGCTTATTTTCTGTAATAGTAATAAATTAACAGAATATTTTGACAGTCACTACCAGTCTATTTCGTTTTGGAAAAACAAATACCACTAAAATATTTGGGGCGGGGGAGGAGGAGGAGGGTTTTGAAGAACTGGTTTAAAAAAAAAACAATTACACACACGTCATGTATTTTATGTTTTTTTTTAAAAAGACCATGAACTGGTATGTTCTCAACTTTTCTGTAAATATTTAAAAATACATATTTGTTTTTTCTATAATTTTTAAAAGAATGCTTTTGTTTTGGTTTGTTTTGTTTTGTTTTGTTTTACAATTTATTACTACATAAATGAACAAACAAATAAAATATGATACAGTGTACCAGTGTGTCTGATTTTAGAAGGTATGATCTGAGAGAAAATATACGGACACAAAGAGAACAAAAAGTTTGTCGGATTGTCCCTACAAGAGCAATGTTGAATCTAGGAGGCTATGGCTGCCGCTGCTATGTAAATAAATAAAACTTTGCAACTTGTACAAGCCAGTATATTTTGGCGGGCTTAGTTAAAAAAAATTCTAGCAACCACGCTGGCACGTGGACATAAGGTTATTTCAAGCGAGAACTGTCCCAGGGAACTTCCATATAAAGACCGTACTGATGTTATATTACCACAACTGCAGTATATACAGAAGATAGAATAAAATATATAGATCAAATTTAGGTGTGTAATGTTTTAATAGCATAGCAGCAAATACAAATAACAGACTCAAATCAATCTGTTGTTGCCATGGAAGCGGACATGTACGGTAAACCCGTAGCCAGGTGCTGTATGTGCGATGACTTTGCCAAGTTCCGATGTCAGTGTCAGCAGACGTACTATTGCGATTACACTTGCCAGGTATATGCAGATTCGAACATATATATATATATATATATATATATATATATATATATATATATATATATATATATATATATATATATGTATATATATATGCATATATATATATATATATATACATACATATATAATAATAATAATAATAATAATAATAAATAATAATAATAATAATAATAATAATAATATATTCATAACTGTGTTTTGTGTGTACGTATGTATATATGTATATATGGGTTCATATATATATATATATATATACATATCCATCACGCACCAACACACACACACACACACATATATATATATATATATATATATATATATATAATATGCTAATATACTATATATAATATAATATGATAATATATACATATATATACGCATGCACAAACACACGATCAATACATGTGTGCATATATTAATATATATATTACGCATATAATATATATATAATGTATGCATGTATATATATATATATATTATAATAACACATATATATGTATTATGTTTATGCTATGTATATATATAATATATATTTGTATGCTGTAATACACATATGTAATATAATATTATATTATATATATATATATATATACATATTATATATAATAATACATATATAATATATTAATACATATGTATGCATACATATGCATAAATAACAATATATGCCATAATGTATTTATTTGTATGACAGATGGCACATATATATGTATACATACATAATATTATTATGTATGTATGTATTGGTGATACTGATGCATAATAATATATATATATATATATATATAATATATAATTAATATATATATATATATATATATATATACATATATACTTTTGTATTATATATATATATTATATATAATATATATATATATATATATATATAATACATATATATATATATATATTTTATATATTTTAAATGTGCAGATACACACATACACTCACACTCACACATGCATACATACACATTATGCATACATACACATACACACACATTGGACACACACATTATATATATATATATATATATATATATATATATATATATATATATATATATATATGTGTGTGTGTGTGTGTGTGTTTGTAGCGCGTGTGTTGGACTTTATGAAGTGAAGCATGTTTTCTGAATGCTGGTCAATGTGCATAATTTTTGGTTGCATACCAAGTGATCACAACCTCGTGCGGACTGAATGTCTATTATCATTCTCAATGGAGATAACTGGCGCTGTTTCGCACTTTCCTGTTGTACTCCCTTCAGTATCGATTTGACCCATTGTGTATGTGTATATTTTTTACGTACTAACCTCACCTTGTGTTATCCGATGTTACCACATTGTTTGGCACTACGTACTGAATGCAACCATTACCCACTGCTGCCCTACAGAATCGGCACTGGACAGACAGCCACAGATGGACCTGTACATTCATCATCGCTAATCGTGGTCAAAACAATGCTAGCCACCTCTCCAGTGGCGTTCCAATGTATAGTGGGGTCACTCAAGCCAAAGCCTTATTTCCAGTAAGTACGCATAGACAGTATAGTATTAGTTACCTATCGCAACCAGCCGGTCGTTCACAGCACAGTGAGACACAGCAAGCTATGGGCACTGAGCAGTATATGCTGGAACAGCAACCAAGTGATGCTAAGCAGTACAGCGGTGCGCAACAGTACTTTGGCGGCTACCAGCCACTGGCGCCTACATCGGCGAACAGCAACGGCCGCGAGGAAGACCACAGTTCACCCATTGCAAAGTCTGCTGGAGTGACCGATACCGCATTTGGCAAACGATCACTCAGTGACAGTCAGGGTTACGCTGGTACACGGCGAGCCAGTGATAGCCAACCGTACAGCGGCAAACAACAGCCCTTTGTCGGATCTAAATCTTGGACACCCACACCAGTGAACACCAATACCATGAGCAATAGTTCACCCACAACAAATCCGAGTGGTGTATCAACCGTCACACCGAAGTCGTCTATAGAACAGTCTACTAGCAAGCAACCCACGTTAGGCGCCTTCGCAGTCAGTACAGCCTCAACCGGCCCTTCCACCACCACATGCAGGAGGTCTTCGCCTGGCATCTCGCCTACAGCAAGCAGCGGAGACATGCGATCCTCGAGTAGACCTGGCACAGCCGCACAATGCAGCACTAACATCATTTGTAGCAATAGTAATACTAGCCTTGGATATTCAAGCGCTCCTCATAATACGATGGTATCAGTCAACAGGCGTAACTCAACGGGCCCAAGTAGCGGTAGAGATACCAAACAGGATACTGCAGGGACCACCGGTGCTTTGCCACAGACTGGCAAGTGGGTGTCTAAAATGGAGCAGGGGCTATCCCGTGATAGTAAGCCGCGTCTGTTTGGCTATACAGGAGGCTCCGGGCCTGGAAAGATCAGGAAGATGATATCGAGGACGGAAAGTGACATAGACTCGGGTATCGAGAATAGTGATATCACGCAGTTTATAAATAAACGTCAGTGGGAAGGGGCTGGATACAAGAAAGGCATTGATCAGGGTAAAAGTACTAAGCCCGAGAAAGGGACCAATCAAGCTTGTACAGCTGAACAAAAGAAGAAATCCAGAGATATTAGCAGCATTGCATGGGAGTCAGCAGTTACGAAGCTCGCGGATGTGGTGGTGAACAGGGTACCCAAACAGGCACAGACCACTGATAATGAGAATAAGGAAGGTGTTACATATATAGTCCGGAGTGAGACCAAAGGAGGTGGCACCGGCATGTCGAAACAGCAGCCACAGACAGTCGCATGCGAATCTTTGCGCAACAGCATGAATGTACTGGTGGGCGGCTCGCTGCCTGGGACTGCTAGCACTGCCGCAGCACGAGCGTATGCACATGAACGTTCATCACCATCCGCATCCACACACGCACAGAGAGGGACGGATACACCTGTGCAGAGTGGAACAGACCTCTATGCACGACCGAAGTCGCCCGTACAGTTAGGCGAAGAGAAACAAAATACGTTAACTGCTGTAGAAACACCCCTGACGATTGTATCGCACACTGTACACCAATTAGAACAAACAGCTACAACTACCACGCACGATCAAACTCCTGCATCTACTACGGAAAAGCACCCCACAAGCGTACCACCCACTGTATGTCCAACAGAACAAACCACTGCAACCACCACACACAGTCACACTTCTGCAACTACTACAGAAAAGCAGCACACAATAGTACCACCCACTGTATGTCCAACAGAACAAACCACTGCAACCACCACGCACGGTCACAGTTCTGTACCTACTACAGAAAAGCAGCACACAAGCGTACCACTCACTGTATGTCCAACAGAACAAACCACTGCAACCACGACACACGGTCACAGTTCTGTACTTACTACAGAAATGCAGCACACAAGCGTACCACCCACTGTATGTCCAACAGAACAAATCACTGCAACCACCACGCACGGTCACAGTTCTGTACCCACTACAGATGAGGACTCTACCAGCTTACCACCCACTGCATGTCCTACAGAACAACCCACTACAACCACCACGCACAATCACAGTTCTGTACCTACTACAGAAAAGGACTCTACCAGCTTACCACCCACTGCATGTCCTACAGAACAAACCACTACTACCACCACACACGGTCACAGTTCTGTACCTACTACAGAAAAGGACTCTATCAGCATACCAGCCTCTATGGATCTATTAGAACATACTGAAAGAGACGCATCGCGCGAACACACCCCTGCAAATACTATATTCGAGCCCCGATTGACTGTCTCCGCGAATGTACGTCCACCAGTACAAACCGCTGTCAACCCCAAGCGCGATCCCGCCACTAGAGCTGCTATAGTAACGGACCTTGCAAGGGTACCACCCACTGTAGGTCAACTAGTAGAAGATTACACTGGTAAGACCACTGTAGAAAAGCTTCAAACAAGCATATCAGTTACTGTAGGCCAGGCTGAACGAATCGCTGCAACCACCGCTCGACCGCCAGCACTGTCTGATAAAGTTATCTCTGCGTCGACACCAGTACTCACTGTTGATGTGGCCCTAGCGCGTGTAGGTAAAAATGTAGCGGATACGGAGGGGCTTATGCCTACAGATGCAAATGAAGGCGATGTGTGTGACGAGAAGAGCGTGGTGGAGGATGTGCATGCAAGAGTGGGGAGGAACGAAGGCTACTTGTGCGATAGCAAGAGTGTAGGGGACACAGATGGGCTTACAAGTACAGAGGCTATAGCAGGGGACATGCGTGATAGCGAGAGTGTATTGGATACAGATGCACATACACATGCTAAGGCGAACGATGGTGACAGGCGTGATAGTCAGAGTGTAGTAGACACAATTAGACAGCCACGGACAGCTACGAATGCAGATGAGCTTCGTGATAGTACAAGTATAGTAAAAACAGGTGCAGATACGACGGAGCCCGTTCTCACGCAACTTAAGGCGAGTGTATGTGTGCATGGTGGAACGGCGGCATTGTTAGGCCCACCCGTAGTAAACCCTAAAACCTTATTACCTGGGGACATGGTAGCCGGTCAAACAAGCACACTTGTAGGTCCTGGGGCACAGCCTAAAATTATAAACCCTGGGAACATGGTAGCTCGTCGCACAAACACACTTGTGAGTCCTGTGGCACAGCTTAAAACTCAAAACCCTGGTGACAAGACATCCGGCCACAGAAACACAGTTGAAGGTACTGTCGTACAGCCTAAAGCCCTACGCCCTGGGGACATGGTAGCCGGTCACACAAACACGGCTGTAGGTCCTGCGGTACATCCTAAAACCATCATGGTAGCCGGTCACACAAACACAGGTGCAGGTCCTGTGGTACAGCCTAAAACCCTAAATCCTGGGGACAAGACCTCCGGTCACACAAACACACTTGTAGGTCCTGTGGCACAGCCTGAAATTCTAAACCCTGGCGGTAAGACATCCGGTCACACAACCACAGTGGTTGAGCCCGAAACCTTAAACCCTGGGGATTACACAGTTGGTCACACCAATCCCATTGTAGGCTGCGCTGTTCAGCCACCCGCAAGCTCAACAGCATCAGTTACGGTTGGCACTACATCGAAAGTGAACTCTGCGGATACAGCGCGCGTAACGGATACGGCAAAGCGTCTACTTGCAGGCCAAGCGAAGGTGTTGGGAGTACCGTCGCCGCATGGCTATGGCGCAGATGGGTCCGATAAGCGTATAGATAGCGAAGTCGGTGGATATTGTTTCGATAGTAATGTAGACATCAAAATAGGGAGAAAGGACTCCAAAAAGCGTGTAATCAGCCAATTAGATGGAATTAGTTTGAATAAGCATATATTTAGCAATTTTGATGGGATTAATTCCGATAGGCGTGTGGAGGAAATGATGCAGGCGACGGGTGGGCAAGGACAACCAATCGCACATACAGCAGCGAGTGTGAGTGTGACCAGACATGGCTGTACGACTCCAATGGACCCTGAAGAAGGCGGAATACAGAATACAGTATCCGTCGGTACAACTGAGGTGGGAGACGGCGATAGCGATATAGGCAAATTCACACAAAGTACGAAGAACGTTACACAGCGAGCCCCCGCGACTATCGACACGTGCGGGGGGGCGGTTGTATACCGGTTTTCACACACTGTCGATGTGGATCGCATCCCGAACGATGTGAAGCGTGAGCCCCAAATAAGTCGTGGGCTTGCACCCTCACTCCCACCCTCGCATTCTGCAAACACGAAGGGAACCCTAGAACCCTACGCCAGCGCTGAGGTTAAGCAGGAAACTGCGAAGCTGCTCACGAGCATGTTTTCTACTAAAAAGGTCATCTCACCAGTACCCTCGATCACGATTAGGCCTCTATCTCCTGGTGTGAGGCTTAGCAAAGCAGGCGTGGTGGCGAGGACATCTGGAGATACGTTGGCACCTGTTGTGAGTTTCGGTACTACAACGGGTGCAGTTGCGAAGACATCTGGTGATAAGTTGATGCCTGGTATGAGTCCCGCTACTAAGGCGGGGATAGTTGCGAAGACATCGGGACAAACGCTGGTCCCTGAGCTCAGCAATGAGGTACAGACAACCAAGAGCGATGGCAAGACTGTAGGCGGTATTGTGGATGAGACTCAACGCAACATACGGCCCCAATCGATGGTCTCTAAACCTGTGCGTGGACCATTTAAGTCACTCTACTCGGAAACTAGCGACAAGCACACGATTCCAATTCATACGGTAGTGCGTGGTACAAGCACTTTACACCATATAGAAAATAAGGACAAGGATACGATCCCATCGCATACGGGAAGGAAAGGGACCGAGATGGCAGAGAATCGCCCGCATTTAATCGATTTGAGTAATGAGAGCGATACGGAGGTGGTGCTGAAGAGGAGCGTGGGTAGCAAGGTCAAGGCGCAGCTCAGCACCAAGACTATGGAGAGCTCGACGACCAACCCTGTGGCAGGTACTAAACGTAGGGACACTATTATTAACCGGGTGAACATAACCCCCGGCAACGGAGAAACCGCAGCCAGCGCCACATCGAGTGTGGGTGTGGGTGTGGGTGGGGGTGCGGGTGATCGCAATAGCACTGTAATCGGTGCACACGGACTTATGTGTCCGCACGAGGGCTGTCGGAGTGCCTGTCGGACACTCGAGTTTCTGAGAAAGCATATACAACTGTGCCACCCGACCAGGGGAGATGGGGTTCCGTCACAAGGGAGCAGTCCGGCTAGTGGTGGTATGAAAGTACCGTCTCTGCAGGATATGGACATTGATTTGGACCTGGACACCTTGAGCCGCCAGGATACGGATTCATATACGGATGTGGATGCTGATACGCACAAGCACACGCACAGAGTCAAGCATGAGCGCATGAATGTGGCACTGGTGGATGGGCAGGCAAGCGCACGCGATGGGGTAGTATCCTCTGTGACACCCCCTGTCGTATGCACACAGGCAGCTCCTGATCAGGGAGATCTTCCACAGTTGGAGACGGTCTCATCCGGGTTTACACAGGCGAAGAATACGACGACAATGCCATCTCTCGTTCAGAAGGAGCTGGGAAGTGCTGTGCCCGTGAGTGTGGGTATGCGCAATGGAGCCGAGGCGCAGAGGAAATCGGGACCGAAGGAACTTTTGCCAGCTTCCGCGCCACCCGGCATAATCACCATCCCGCGATCGGGTATGAACATCTCACGACCCCTGGAGACCGTTCCACATTCCTCGGCCAATGTCCCATCCAGTTCACTACCCTCGAATGTTCGGGCTCATGTCGATGTTATAGTCGCGAAGCCTAAGGATACGGCCAGTGTGCATGAGAGTGCTGTGGCACACCCAACCGTCGGCAGCAGGAAGAGTTCTGTACATGAGAAACGGTCCAAGGGCGCTGCGAAGCAGAGCAAGCGGAAACGTACCTACTTTAGTGATAGTAGTGGTGACGACGAGACGGTTGCTAAGGAGGTTGCTATGGACCGCAAGCGGAAGCATATAGTACACCGTGAAAGCAGCGGCCTGTCGCAGAACCGAGGCCAACGTAAACGCATCCTATCAAGCGATAGTAGCAGCGGCAGTGACTCCGACAGCAAAAGTCCCGACCCGGTGCACAACGCGCACAAGCTGGCGAAACGCCGTAAATGGACGTCGAATGTGACACGCTGGTCTCTGTCTGGTGGATATGACATAGACAGTGGGAATAATATCGGCAGGTCTGAGGTTGGCAGTGACGGGTATTGTAAGCGGTGTCATATATACACGCTGCAACTGGGTGAGACGTGCACGTGCGAGAAGGTACACGCGGTCAGCAAACACGCGGAACGGCGACGGTCCACTCGGCCCACGAGAAAGGTGATGGTGATTGGTAGTGAGAGTGGGAGTGAGAGCGACCGTCAGAGGGAAGATGGGGGGAGCAGTGGCAATGGGGAGGACGACGATGTCAGCTATGAGATGCCGGATGGAACCAAGCACTTTAAAACCCAGCACCCTAAATCTCTAAACTCGGGAAGTGGAGGGGTGCAGGCGAGTAGGGGAACCACCCAGAGCGGTGGTCTGAAAGAAAACAAAGGCGGCGATGTGCAACACCACCGGGAGACCAAGATCACACAACACACACTCGATGATACGAGCACTCCGCGGAGGGAGCCGAGCAAAGGTCCTAAGCGGTGGCGATGGTCTGAGTGGTCTGAGGGTAAAGATGGGAGCGGATCTAAGCCCAAGGCCAATGCTAAGGTGAAGGGCAAAGCTCTGACTGAAAGTGTAACAGACGGGACAAGCACCAAGCAGAAGGAGGTGCAGGGTAGCGGGAAGGCCGCGGCGATTGCCCAGTCGAGTAGTCCAGCGAGTTTGGGACAGCGCGCTGATACAGGTACAGGCGTGGGGAAGAGAGTGATATCACACGGTGATCTAGGTGCAAGTATGGGGAAGAAGGTGATATTTCATTGCGAAGGAGGTACAAGTGTGGGGAAAAAGGTGATATCACACGGTGATATAGGTACAGGCATGGGGAAAAAGGGGATATCACATGGTGATTTAGGGACAAGCGTTGGGAAGGTCATATCACACTTTGAAGCCGGTACAAGCATGGGGAATAAGGTAATTTCACACGGTGATATAGATACTAGCATGGTCAAGAAGGCCATATCACACTTTGAAAAGAATGTGATTTTGCCTGCAAAGGCGCCGGGTGGACTGGCGCAGCGCGCGCGAATGGGCCAGTCTCCCAGTGGTGGCAAGAAGAATTCGGGGTCACGTAAGTGGTTGAAGCAGACGGATGTGAAGCGGTTGGGAAATACAGAGGGGTCTAATCGCGAGCACAGTGGTATGGCTTCTAGTCAGACGATACCTGCCGCACGGGGTAACCATGGCAACGTGGGTGAGGCTGCTGGCGAATCAGCTTCCGCGAAGGAGAGCGGTGTTAAACAAAAAGGTGCGCGCGACGATAGTCTTACCAAGGGTAAGAAAGCCTTTGCAAAGGGAGCGAGCCGCAGTATACTACCCGGTGGTGTTTCAAAGCCGTCTAGTACAGATAACGCATACATGTCTAGTATAACAACGAGCAGTTGGGAGGCCCATGGCACAGGCGACCAGACCGCCATGCCAGCTGCCGCTCCCCTGACACCACCACACACGTCACACCCACACCACGCCACGGCATCAGCAGCGCAGGAGGCACCCGACGCGCAAGACGATCTGCTGATGTGTCCCATGAGTGGCTGTGACGAGCAGATGGCCCTGCGGCATATCAAACGGCACCAGGTGTTAGTGCACATGGGGGGTGTCATGTGTTTGGAGGGATGTGGTGCGTTCTTCTTCGGCGAGCACGAACTGGCGGCGCACATAAGGTGGCATGTGGACAGAGAGAAGGAGCGCAGGAAGCACGAGACCCTCAATCGATTGAAGCAGATGTCTTCAGCTGCAGGGCAAGACTCGCGGGTAGTGCCGGTGGAGGCGTATACGCGGACATATGTGACGGCACAGACACCTGGGCATGCAGGGGACGCTGCGACCGTACAGAGTACGGCTGATGTGCAAAGACACTCTCAGGCATACGGTAGCCCAAGCATAAGAAATATAATACATGCCACACATACGGGGGATGGCAGCGACACACGTACAGTAGTCGAACAAAACACCCACAGAGATCATAGTACCAACACACATACAGTGGGTCACAAGTCAACATACCAGGACACGCCAGTGCCAGCGCGGCAAATGGCTGTTAAACGCGATCGACTAAGGATTATGTGTGCGTGGAGCGAGTATTGCAAACGAGTATTTGTGAGTGAAGCCAAGTACAACCGACACCTGAAACGCGCGCATCGGTGCCGACACCCCACGTGCGACCGGAAGAAGCAGTACACTAACAGGGGCAAGTATAAGGAGCACAACGAGCGCAAGCACAAGAAGCACACGTACGCCTGTGAGCTATGTGAGGGTATGTACGATACCACGACTGAACTACAGGCCCACTGTGTGGTGGCGCATGACGGCGTCGTGCCCTGTGCGGTGGGTGCGTGCTCAGAGCACTTTGACGGCCAGGACAGCATGCGAGCCCACTTTCGGCACCACTTTGGGGACGGAGAGGAGTATCAGTGCGACTGGAAGGGGTGCGTGGTATCTTTTGCCGACGAGGTGGACTATCTGTGGCACAAGAAATGGCCCCACAGATGTCCGTGGCGCAAGTGCGAGCGGACGTTTGTCGAGCGGTACGACTTTGAGACGCATCTGGAGATGGACCATGTCAATGAGAAGACGGAACGGTGTGTGGCGCACGGGTGCGGGGCCATGTTTTCGAGCGGCCGGGATGTGAAGAAGCACGTGGATAAAAAGCACCCCACGTATGCGATCGATGTGGAGGCGGAGCTGAAGAGACGTACGGAGAGCAAGGCGAAGGGCATTAGCCATATAGCCGTGCCTTCTTGGCCGTTGTCGTGGTATTCTCAAGTGTGAACTCTTTCTGCGAAGCTGAAGAAACATATCGAGAGCAAGGCTAAGGGGAAGGGCCATATAGTTATGCCACTTGATCATTGTCATGATATTCTCCAGCGCGAGGACCGCTAGTGAAAAGGCGGATACTCCGATATTTCGGAGTGGTGTATTGAGATTGGCTTTTGGGATGGTGGCCTTGAGTCTAATCAGGATTCGCATATTACAAGGAGCCATTGAACTGGGATAAACAGCGTGTGAATTAGGACTGGAATATTTTTTATGGTTCAACCCCCGAGCACATCACACCCAAATAGGTGTTTGGCAATTGTAGACAAATACAAAGGGGCTGTAAACACCGGTGTGGATGCTCGGCATTTGCGCCTCAAGATAAGCAACGAGGCGGCTGTGAGTAGATTGCGGATGGAATAACTTGGGGCGGCAGCTAATCAATGGAGCAAACATATGCATTGGAAAGCATATGTATTTTAATTTAGTAATATTTCACATGAATAATCAATAAGATAAATAGGAAATGAATTTCAGTACTATAACACATGTGATGACAGGTCTGGTCGCCATTTTTTGTTGAGATTTTGGCAGGCGGGGGCTATACATATGAGTAATGGGTAAATGACTACATCCATGAGATTGATAAGTATAGGGAATTTATATCTCGGGCCGTTTTCTATATCTTATATCCGTCTTTCTAGCTACTTTCTCAAATATAAGTATGTATACAAATGTATGTCCAATCTCACTCAACATAAAGATCTCAGCACTGCCTTTTCACAAATGTATAGTGTATATACCTGTCTCTCGATGCCTTCCGTATCTATAGACACATGTTTATTGGTACATGGGTCGGCTATTTGGAAGTGAATGTATACGAGATTTTGGGACAAACCCAGCCTATATATGTACATAGACCTGCTTGGAAAAAAATTGGTCACAGCCTCGCGTTCAATTTTCATTAGACTGTGCATCCCAAAAGGAATTAAAGGACATATATATATATTAAATGGACAAATCAAAAACGTACATATTTTCTTAAAGGGTATATCAAAAACACATGTATTAATTTAAAATAATATAAAAAACAGAAATCGTGAAATTCTTTTATAAAAAAAAATTGAGCAAAGTCTCCTTTGTCCAGCAGTTAGTCGACTAACACTTCCACACTCCTACTGTTTTAGGGTTTAGGGATTAAATTTCAAATGTCGGCATTTGAGTTCAGTTGGCAGTGAGAAAACAAGCGAATACGTACGAATCTGGTATAAGTGTAGTACGTTCGGGTCTAAAGTATACAGGTACTGTAGTTTGGGGGTTGAAAAGGTATCAGGGTTGGGAGGGTTTGTGCCCTATACTCCCGTTTATTCTTACCTATCGACAAAGCCGGTACAAGGATGTATGCGTGAGTTAACGACAGGAAACTGCAACAGTATGCATACGCCAGAGAATTTCGGTACAAATAATATAGAACGAACCAGACCAGTCTAGGTCCATAAGCATATGGCCTTGTGAGCTCAGTTTAACCCGACTGAAGATGCTTTCCATGCCGAAGTACGACCCCACTTCTAACCTCTTCTCGATGCTCTCTGCAAGCCTCTTTAGCTCCATGCGCCTTGTGCACAGGATGTCCAGCATGGTTTGTAAGTGTTTGCGTGGTTGTGCTGTATGTCTGTGAATGCCTGCTGTGTAGTTGTGTGCTTGTTTGTGTTGCATGTATAGGCGTGGAGGTCTGGTATGTACATGCTTGGTTGCTTTTGTTCGGCTGTGCGTGCTCGGCAGTGCTTTGTAAGGCCCTGGCGCAACTAGCGTGTGCGTGGCAAAGGTGTACTCCCAGGCAATTCTTCGATGGGACTCGCGCACACCCACGCATGAATGACAGGTAAAACATCCGTGTTCCCACTCGCCGCCTGATCTCGACGCAGAGATGTTCGGTACAACTGCTCAGGGCCCCACTTGTCAGTCACATATCAGGCCATCACCTCCAGCCATTGACCATGTACTTTGAACCCAAGTCTGGATACTATACGTTGACTACGACTATCATACACTCCACACTAGAACTTGAATTTCAGGATAAACTCCAAACCTCTTCGTATCAGTGCCAAGCACACGCACGACGCACGCAGTAGCCATATACATACGCACACTCGGGGCAGCCTAACCGCATCAATACTCACAACGACATTGGGGCCGATCCAGTGCCACAGACAGACGAGAGTGCGCTTCGTGCGGGTTGAAGTACGCATGCAACGCCGACCCAAGCCGCGATGGTTTGAGAAGATACGAGCATGAAGCAAGGTCTCACACCCCGTCCAATACATCGGGCTTGTACGTATGGATTGGGAACCACAACGCGTTATACAGATTCATGGGGGGGTACACATGCACAGGCATGCAATAGCAGTGTGACTAAGTCAAATCGTCTGCGACTGTGGTCTGTTGGTCTGGCGAATGTGCTGCTTCTACTTTTGCCCTCATGTTCGCAGTAGGCTACAGCCCTAGTCAAGACCGTCTCCTTGTTCCGTCACGTGCTTATTTAGCCACAGCCTCCGATCAAGTACCTCCTCTTATTCCGCCCAGCGTTTGTTTGGGCGACCTTAATCTAGTCCAAGTCCTGAACCATCAACGCAACACTGCCAGTGAGCTTAGCCTCCCTGAGTGTCAGGCTGTGGTCGGTGTACTCAGTGCGTGGGAAGGAACACACCAGTGAGAAGTCGTCTGGGATATCGTGGTCTAGGTGATGTCCAGCTACAAAGTCGTACATGTGCTGAGGGAAGGGCAAAGGCGCGAGACAAAGTCAGCACCATTTACCAAAAAAATATGTTGTAGAATCTACCTCAAAATATAGATATAACTATAAATTTAGATATAGATTTAGATATAGATATAGATATAGATATACAAACACATACATACATGCATACATGCATACATGCATACATGCATAAATATATATATATATATATATGTGTGTGTGTGTGTGTGTGTGCGTGTGTGTGTAAATATGTATACATAAACACATAAATGCATAAATATATAAATATATAGATATATAAATGTAGATATAGATATAGTTATAGATATAGATATAGATATAGATATAAATATAAATATAAATATAAATATAAATATAAATATATATATATATATATATATATGCGTGTGTGTGTTAAACTTACAATTATGATTCACATGCACACCTTAACGCTATCATCTAGATTGAATCGTCTTTGAAGCCGCCCTCCCAGTGGCAACCGGAATACAATGTTTGCTGTCTCGGTTTGTCCTGTTTCAGGCTCTGTCGGCAACGCTTTGAAGTTCTTTTCGCGGAGATCCTCCAACTCCTGAAGTAAATCAAGCACAGCAACGGATATTGTAAACAGGGTGTCACAGGGATCCAAAACGAACATAAGTTTTAGTTTAACCTCCCCCCCAACCAGGAGCCAGGGACATAGAGAGATATAAAGTTTACCAAAACCTAAAATTAAAATCAGAATTGTGGAAGAATAATGGAACGGTAAACACCGTCAAGAAATGCCGCAAGATATATATATATATATATATATATATATATATATATATATCTACACACACCTGAGCCACTCGCTCTTCCTCATCTATTTCACGCTGCTTGCGTTCCTCATCCTCCCGTTCTTTTTCGTCCGCTATTCTCATTTGTTCGGCCTGTCCAATTGCGTGAAATCATTCGTAGGTGTGAGTATCAAATAGTTATAAGCAATTACTTTTTTAAATGGCTATACTATCCACGCCAACAAAATAAAATATATAGAGATATAGATTGGCTCGTTGTATTGTTAGGGCATTCGTGGGTGTGAGTAATGGTCATTCATACAATAGAACTCCTATGATGATAATGTTCATGCCAACAAACATATGTATACAATGTAATTCGGCCCGTTTGCAATGTTGCATGTGGTCATTTCGCAGGTATGAGTCATGACTAGACGTACAACATTACATGTGATGATATTACTGCACACTAGAAGATGTGACGCAAGTAGATATTGTCAAACAACAACTAGTCTGATCTTCATAGGCCTAACAATCAGTGATCACACTCCGTGAGAGACGTTCATTTCAGAAACAAGTGTAGAATAACGGTGACAATGCATACGAATACATGCCCAGGCATATATATATATATATATACATGCATGCATGCATATATACATACATACATACAAACATAAGTCCATACACACACACACACATATATATATATATATACATATACTACATACATGACCGTGTATACATATACGAATGCAATACACACACCTTCTCCTGGTCAGCTCTAAGTGATTCCTGGAAGGCTTGTTCTTGTTCGCGTAGTAAGTTGCGAGTGTTCAGACGCTCTTGCCTAAATTTGATATAGTCCGAAAAGCAGACTTAAGTGCAATGTTCAAGAGCAGGCTCTAGCGAAACTCCCAACTCGATTACTATGCATCTTCGCAGGCTAGATAAACTACCCTTATATACTCACAGGTTGTGTCGTACGGTGTCTACCCCGGTTTGTGACAATAGGGATTTGTGCAAGGTCGGCTTTTGCTAAAGATACACTCATACAGGCAAACGAGTAAAAGCCACCACCCATACACAGTACAATACAATATGTTATAATGTAATAAAATTTGGACAATAATACAATACAACAATGCTTGGATACTAATATGCATAGACATTCACTGCCACAGCAACATATAATACAATGCAATATAATATAATATATATATATATATATATAGCAACACAAGCCTTAATCAAATTAAGCGTTCTGATCCCACCATACCTTTCGTTCCTCTGTAGCACCAATTCAGCGTTAGCCATTTCGGTCAAACTCTTCAGCTGCTCCGTGAAGTTGCTCACCGTGGAGATATCTTGGTATTGAATATATGAACAAAAGTCAAGTTCACAACAACTAATACATACTAACCTCCAATCGTGGCAACTCGTCTGGTTGTACTCCCGTCGGGCTGCACAATATCCACACACTGATATACCCCGAGGGTTTCCATCCCGGCAACGGATACAAAATCGTAAACATATACATATATGGATACGTTTACCTACACATACGCACAAGTAGGCTTCAGCTGCTAATCTTCAATCTTCCCAGCTAGCTTGGGCTTACTGCCGATAGGCAACACCGCAGCCACGAAGGAAGTATCCTGAGGCTTGCAACATAGTGGCCGTACCACACCTCAGAGAGGAATCACAAACAAGTATATGACTGCGGAAATACACATGAACATAGAAATATACAAAAAAAATAGACATACATATAGATATACACATACACATACACATCACATCCCATCACATACAGATACATACATACATACATACATACATACTTGCATACAGACATATATACATACGTACATACATATATACATACAATATATATATATATATATATGTATATGTATACTGCACATGTGTGACTGTATCTGTACATATAGGCGTAGGATACTAACCTTCAATTTTGCCAACCAACTTGGTTTTACTACCAATTGGCAGCACCACAGCCACAAAGGGATATCCCGTGGCTTGCAACGCATTGGCCGTACCCCATCCCAGAGTCGAGCTGGCAGAAGCGGCGAAGAATACTGAGTCTTGTTGACACAGATCCATCACCGTCTGATTGCTCATGTACTCTCTGTTTCAAGTTCAGGGTTTAGGGTTTAGGGTTTACGATTTAGGATTGAATTTAGGTTTGAGTTTGATGCCTAGTCTGGGTCGTCAGGTACAGCTCGATGACTGTCCTGCAAGTATTGACATTGCCATTGTTCGTAAACAGAATCTTATTATCCAACGAGATTGCAAAATAAGGTTAAACACTGCTGAGATAACTATGGTGCGGCTAAGAGGGTCCGTACACTACTGCAAGCTAGCAGCACTTATCTCGATAGACCAGGAACTTATATGGAGAGGAAATCATAGTCGGTATAAAGTAGAATTTATAGTCAATATAGAGAGAAACTTATAGTCAATACAGAGAACCTGTCCGAATTATTGAAGAATATTGTCCGATTTTTGAGAACTTGTCCGATGACAGAGCTTGTTCCGAGTAAAGAGCGTATGCTAATTTGAAGCGGCTTCTTTTAAGAATATTGCCCCAGATACAAAGCACTCGTTCCAATTTTGAAACTATAATCCCGATTATAAAAAGCTTGGCTTTAATCCTACTGCAAACCCTAGCCCTGCTCTATATATAATGTACACGTACAATTCTATATAGTTATCTCTGCAGATAGCCAAACCTAACATGCAGAATGCCAGAAATACCCACAACTCATGCGTATAGATTCTAAGTATTCTTGTCTCGGTACGCCGATATACCCACCTGTACAGCCCAGTATACGCGGAGGGGTTTGGCAAACAGTAAATGTAAACTGAAAATATGCATAAATTCCTTTAACAAAGAAACTTTTAAATTTAATCACTACTTAAGATTAATCATATCATATCGATGCATATGTATACAAATGCTGAATCGATACACCCAGATAAGAACCAGTACGGACCGCATGCAGGGAAGAACACATGTCAAAACGTAAACCAGCACACACATTTATGAACAGATGTATATACGATAATCAAAAGCTATCCACAGATGCATAAAACGTATACACTATCTTCGTACGTATATAAGAATAGATTGCTTGTACACCCTAATAATTACAAGACACCCACCTGCAGAAAATATCCGTATCCAGGTGTCGCGGAGAGTGAACATACACCACCACATACTGCAATCGCTCTTTGGCCAAGCTCACAGCCTGTGATAAGAAATGAGCCCAACAAACAAGAGTCAGCTACTAGTGCTTCATCAATCAGTCAATTCAGTATTGGGTTGTTTGCCAACAAAGACTATTTCATTTTTTCTGGTTTGTGCATAAAAATCTATATTTTTGGTGTTTAACTGAGATATTGGCCCGAATTACTGGATCCCAGTTAGTTCAAGAGGGGCGCTGATGTACAACAGATGTATAAACTACTTAAACATGCATATAAACCAATCTAAACACAGCGCAAATAAGGATACCTGTGAGAAATAACGTTAAAGTACCTCCGCGTATGTAACTACATATACATACATACACACAACATGCACGTAGCGCACGTATATAGTGTAAATATGAATATGATTAGATGACGAACATATACGTATGCAATTGTGTTTACATACACATATACAAACATACACACGCCGCAGATATATAGTATGAATTAACAATACGTTTGAGATGAAATATCCAAACACGCATACAACCATATCAGAGATGAACGCACCTGCGAGAACGATCCGTGGAAAAAACTGGCGTGACGCGCTCCATACTTCTGATCATACTCCGTTTCAAACTCGCGTATTACAGTCTCTTCACTCTTGCCTATACGACCAATTCGGATGTGTTGATGAATTATAATTAAAATCCAGGTGAATATAATTGAATATGACGACGAACTAGAATTGGTACGCAGGTGATTATCTTTGAATAACGTTGGCAAGTTTGAATTGACTTTCAGGTGACTAAAATACAAGTCTGAGAATATGAAAACGGATTCAGGGGTCGTTGTACATATTCGCAGAAGAAGACTGGATACAAGATAGACAAGAAATAAATATACAGGCGAATACCGGTTTAGAGCTAGAACATAGATAGTTTCAAACGAGTCCACTCTTACATGAGCACTTGGGTTGTAGGTAATAAAAGCAGCTAATGTCTCACTATGAACCAAACTAGCCTTTGTAGCACAGACATGTATCCGTAGTGTTGACGGAAGCGCCAGGCAGCGCAATATAAACCATATTGCGACATGATCAACACAAAGGCTCAATAGCATGGTACGATACAATCAGTCTATAAAAGCCAAACACAAAATACAAACAAAACAAACAAAAAACAACCCAGCAGTGTAAGTAAGTGGAATGCGATAAATCACTAGTACCTCAGTAGCACACACCGCCAAATAAAAAGAGCCAACCCCCGCGGTGCTACATCAAAGTAAATGAACCTAACTACAAAAGCACAAAAACGGCATACCCAAACCGCCAGCAAGGGCCACAAAAGACCAGAAAGAATGTATCGCAATATAAATATATATACTTCGACAGCACCAGAAATGTACACACCATGCGAAAACATGCCGCAGGGCGGAATGCCTTGCGATAAATAATACCATCCCCAACATTCGCGTTGCAGTTGAATCTTGGCGTAGGATTGTATGGATACATAAAAATACAGGCAGTTATGCACTTGCACTCATATAGTGTAGAAAGGAGACTGTATAAATTGTATATATAGATGACTGCGTATGTTTCTATGGGCTTGTTCCTCAACACCACATACACAGCACACAAGCCGTAGCCAGGTACCATAGGGTTTTACTATAGCATACCATACAAAAGCTTAACCCCTAAAACAAAATACCATAGTACACATACCAAAATCAGACTGGACAAAATGACCGGAAACTGCAGTAATTGCCCTCAAAACCGGTCCTAATAAGTAGTCCACCGCACTTAAAAAGGTCTGAATGGGCGAGAAGATCAGAGAGATGGCCCAGGACACCCACCCTTGGGGTTCTGCGCCCCTTCCTCGCCCGTTCCGTGGGTCGCCATTTGCACCTGTAAATGGGAATGGATGGGTTATGAGTTGTAGCTAAATGTACAGATAAATATATTGAATAGTGTATGGTATAAATATGTAGTATTTTCATGGAAATACATGCGGGTAGGAGCATTACCGAAGAGTCAGAAAATTAGCGGAATTTCTGAATAAAAAGAAAATATTATAAGGTGGATGAGATGACTTAGAAGCTGGCCGTGGACATTGCGAGATTTTAAACAGACACGATTAGTGATATGAGCAATCAAGCAAAAATAGAAACAATTACAAGCAAAAATAACATGTAGCAACATACGCCTGACATGCACATGTATGAAGCATGAGAGCAATCATCTGCAAAATAATACCACAAGCGAATTAGGACGCACAAACTCACACAACACGAATATATACATACATATACATATTATATTTTCATTATATATATATATATATATATATATATATATATATATATATATATATATATATATATATATATATATATATATATATATATATATATATATATATATATATATATATATATATATATATATATATATGATGTGTGTGTGTGTATATGTATATATATATATATGTATATATATATATGCATGTGCGTGTGCGTGTGCGTGTGTGTCTGGACTAAAATACACAAAAATATTCACGGATGCACATACACACGTGATTTTCACACACACATATATGCATATATAATATATATATATATATATATATATATATATATATATATATATATGTATATATATATATATATATATATATATATATATATATATATATATATAATATAGTTATATATTTATATAACTGTATATATGTATATATATAACTACAAATACGTATACACACACACACACATATATATATATATATATATGTATATATATATATATATATATATATATATATATATATATATATTCTAACCGGCCGGCACATCCGTACCTCTCGCCTGTCCGGTGGGTCTAGCCCCCATTCGATTCCTCAATCCCTGCACACGCGCAGTGCCCCAGGGATTGCCAAAGGCTGCAGAACCAGTTCCACTCGTTCTACCACCACCCTGTCTATTGATAGCACCGGCATATCCTTCCATACCCCCCTCTACCAGGCCTTCCTCGTCAAGCGCGTGTGTATGTATCATCTCATCCGCTAACATAACTGGATTGGCGTGTCCGCCTGCTAGGAAGCCATCTATAGCACTAGCTAGGTCCCAGTTGTAGACTGTAAGAGTGCGTGTGCATTTAACATCGTCTGTTTCATGAGTGATCTCTTTGAAGGTCTTGAGTAGCTCTTGTTGCTGAGCGTCGGTTGCTGTGGCAGCCATTGTGTGTGCTACGTGTGTGCGTACGCGACACTTTGTGAATAAAAGAATATGGTGTTGTGTGTATGTGTACGTATTGTAAATGATGCTCTCTTATTTATGTTCATGTACTATGTATAATATGATTGTACTAAGTACTGTGCTTTCCGAGCTATCTGAATATACGCACCAAGTCTTTGTCACACCAGAAAATACTAGTGCGTGTATGCAGTAATGAAGTAATAACACTTTCTGAGTCTCGCATATACTTAGGCAAGCCGTATGCTAAACGCTATAGCTAATGGATGTATATTGTATCTTCGCAGCAGCCATCAATGGGGTATACCAACAGTGTGCAGCCTCTTTTAAGGGATTGTAGTACTAGATACGACCTAGATAAAGTGCTCGCGTATGTATACGCATTTTGTGCTGAAATAGCACGATTACAATGCAGAGGTATGTGTACAAGACTACAAGCACACACCATATATATTCAAAAAAAAAAAACGTAAACAATGTCAGCCAGTCAACTTTATATCAGCCTATGGCGCCCTATACACCTCTCTCTCTAGAGAATAAATGGTTTTATATATATAGACAATAAACTCTGTAGTAGGGTTTTACTATAACAACCAATAATAATTGAGAGTCGTTTGTTAATGATGTACTTGACCAATTAAAACATGGAGAAATCGCAAGAAAGTATATCACAAATGCTTTCTGTTTTTTTGTACTTTTGATATTTATTTATATTTATATCCTGATAGCTATTGAATAGTACGAATATGAAGATATTTAACCCGTTTTAATTGGCCTATAACTATGATACTTACAAAGACAACTCATTTTAAAAAAACGTCCTATTGAATAACTATAAATTCACGGATTATAGTATATAATTATTAACCATTTGGGGCCAATGAATCGATAGGAAAATATCCCTGGAATTGAAAAAAATCCCGCCAGGTACAGGTTTGACCCGTGTTCAACAACTCTAATTTGGCTTGTCAGCGTGTGCTGAACTGCTGATAACCCCCAAGACTCCCAAGAGAGGTGATTGACAAAGTATCTGCATTAGTGTATCGTTGTCTGTCGGTGCGTTAATTACCTCGATCGTCTCTATCCAACGTCTCCTGTGGTTCGATTCTATAGCAATTTCTCATTGACGATATATATTTAAAAGTACAACTAGTGTCGAGGATATAAATGGGATTGCCCTTCGCTTACATATTCTAGACTCGCCCTTGTGTGAGAAAGTGACCGTATAAACTTTTCGCTCAGATTATACACAACATTCGGTACTATTTTATAATAGTAATTGTTTTGTAATATCATATCTTACTATAATCTAATATCGCTATATAGCACTTTTATATAGTTCGATAGTATATATATAACTTATACAGTACTTGCCTGTCGATGGTCTTACAGACTACAGCGACAACGAGATCATTCCAGAAACACCGCTCGGGGATATAAAAAACATAAAGAATAGAAGTCAGCCGGTGAGTTATCCATTAGATAGTTGATAGTTCTTTCAAAACTAAACGTCGTCTCCATTCTCTACATTAAAGAGTCGTATCTGGTATAAGATATATATATATATATATATATATATATATATATATGTATGTATGTATGTATATATACATGTATACATTTGTATATATATATATATATATATATATATACATCTATATATATATATATATTATATATATATATATATATATATATATATATATATATATATGTACATATATAAATAACGTATAATATATATATATATATATATATGTATATATATATACTACATATATATACATATATATATTATATATATATATATATATATATATATATTATATATTATATATTATTATATATTTATATATTGATATAATATGTATGTATA
>LUCW03002673.1:0-30000 GCA_001586965.3 Sphaeroforma sirkka | reverse complement strand
TGTATGAGATGTGCGTGATTGTATGCGCAGCACTCGTATAGATGCGCGTATGGGATACATGAAAACACACACACGCACATACACACACATATATATACATATATATATATGATAGCCGTCTTGTACAAATTACACAATAGATTGCTTATAATGTACATTCTATAGTTGAATAGATCATTTTTCTCATAATTTACAATTTATTCTGTGATCGCAGGTATTAGACATGTTTCGCGGGTGCACACATTCTCAACTGTGTCGGTTACCAGGGCTTGGTGCCCGAGGGGTAGAGGTGGCTATGAGTTTAAGACCGTTTGAAAGCTACGATGATATGGTAAGTATATATATATATATATATATATATATAGTAAGTTAATCACGGTAACAATACCTCACATGTATCTCTATAGGCCCATAATGCAAACGGGAACACTTAGCGATATATGTAGTACGATCGTCACTGCTCATGGATAGGCTTTGTAGCGTCCACGCAGTACGCTGTAACGTCCTGGTGCTGTGTTTACTAGAGAGAGTGTTGTTGCTATGCTATCTGGGTTGTTATTAGAACCCGTATGGCAGCTCTGTGACGTTGCTGACACTAACATACGGCTAAATCAACACTAAGCAACTGCTTACAAGTAGGTGTATTTCTTCACCTATTATTGGGAATCTTGGACAGACTAATTGGTTCTGTTGCCAACACTACTCTTATGCTATAAACTAAGTGTGGCACACGTTTGATACTATTCGGATACCACTTTATCTCAAGTGTGTTTGATACTTATTCTGGATGCAATGGCTAGGATGATAGTCTGATTCTACTTTATCTCAACATATTTCTGATACTTCTTCTGGATGTAATGGCTAGGATGATAGTCTGATTCTACTTTATCTCAACGTATTTCTGATACTTGTTCTGGATGCATTGGATAGGATGATATTCTGATCTAACTTTATCTCAACGTGTTCTTATTACTTGTTCTCGACTCAGTGGGTATGATTATATTCTGATACATATCATGTCAATCTAAATCTATTGTTTGTTTACTATTTTGCTTATTCTATTTATTCACTATTTTGCTTATTCTGTTCATATATTATTTTGCCCATTGTATTTATTTATTTATTTTGCTTGTTCGCACCACAGTACCAGAAGTTCGATAGCACAAAGGGCGTAACCGTCAACGCGATTCTGAGTTGTCAAGAACTGCTGAACGAATTGGCGGTAAGTCGTTCGGTTTGAAATTGTTGCGATGTCGTAAATCATGTTTGTCGTTGCAAATGTCCTAAACTCTGGCTGTGTTGACGTGAATGTCGTAGATCCTGTCTGTATTGCTACAAAATGTCGTAAATCCTGCGTCGTAAATGGCAAGGTGTGTCACGTGTTGTGTGTTGGGTCATCCTGGTGCTGAAAAGTCCTAGTCTGACCCGAAATTCGCAGTAATGTTAAAACCTAACCCTGGGTTTCTGACCTTGGCCCCATTTTTCTGATAGTGTTGCCCATTCGGGCTCACGTCGTAAAGTTCGGTATTGCAATGGCTAGATCAGGTACTTGGTGTGTGTTCTGCCCCTTGTTACCAATGCTAGCTTAGTATACATAGATTCATTTTATGAAGGTGTATATGGTTATATATGGTTGTGCGGTCTGTACACGACAATCGTAAAATTACATACGGCAATTTTAACCCCGTTAGGAAGTGGTGTATAAGAGTATATATGGTTATGCAATTTGTATACGTGATCTTAAACTTTGCATACGACTATTTCAAACCCCGTTAGGAAGTGGATCGGCTGATGGCGGGTTGTGAAAAGATCACAAAGGTCATGCGACAGAAAATAACCGTAAACGAAGATACCGACCAAACAGAAACAGAGTATGTCGCAAATCATACATAGTTTGTCGCAAATTGTAATTGACTGTTAACTCTACATACATAGTTTGTCGCAAATTTCAATTGACTGTTAACTGTACATGCATCGTTTGTCGCAAATTTTAACCGACCTTTAACTGTACATACAGAGAATGTCGCAAATCTAATTGATTATCATCTGTACATATAGTTTGTCGCAAATGTATAATGACGGATATTCAGCAAACAACCTATGTCGCATATCTAACGCCTTGTTAATACTCTTCAAAGCCCCATTTCTGCACCGCCAATCCAAAAATCAACGCTTAAACCCTAAACCCTAAAATAATCGAGGCGTACTTTTAAACTCTAAACAAATTCCTGCAGTAATTACACAGCCGACGTGCTTACCAAGTTTGTATGTGGTGTGTATGTATAGTCGTTGACCAATCGTCTCTTGTTTCATTTCAACAAACCAACGCTATAACTCAAATCCCTACAAACTCAAAAACCCTACAGCAGTTCACACAACCCTTGAACGCTGAATACTAAAGACCCTATACTTTTAAACGCAAAACCCTACAGTAATGCACAACCGTCGTGCTTGACGGGGACGTTGAAGTCGTATCAGTTGGTGGGGCTTAAGTGGCTGTCGCTGATCTACGAGAATAAAGTGGGGGGTATCCTAGCCGATGAAATGGTATGTGCCGGTGGCTTGACTCAACTCTTGCCAATACAATTGAACGTTTTCCTTCGCGCAATGGAATCTGCTTTAGGGTTTGAACGTTTAGGGTTTGGTGTACGTGTATGGCACTTTGTGGCCAATCGTCACACTTGATTACCCACGTTCCTGGTTTCTGTGGACGGGTGTGTTGTGCTGGATGTTGTACATACATCCGAGTCTTAGTGATAGCGAAAACCCTAAAACCCTAAACCCTGAACCCTAAACCCCCAAGCTCGGGTTCTAGTGATTGCTGATCACACCCCTTTTTTGTATCTATCTGACGGGTACTATGCACAATATGTCGATGCCGTCTCTCCTGAATCGAGCCCTATTGCTCCGTTACCCGTAGTAGTGGCTATGCCAATACCTTTGTTCACATGTGTATTGTGATGCCGTCTCTCCTGAATCGAGCCCTAATTATCCGTTATCCGTTGAAGTGGCTATGTAAAACCTTTTTGTTCACATGTGTGTTGTGATGCCGTCTCTCCTGAATCGAGCCCTAATTCTCCGTTACCCGTTGTAGTGGCTATGTAAAAACCTTTGTACACATGTGTGTTGTGATGCCGTCTCTCCTGAATCGAGCCCTATTTCTCTGTTACCCAATGTAGTGGCTATGCCAATACCTTTGTTCACATGTGTGTTGTGGTGCCGTCTCTCCCGAATCGAGCCCTAATTCTCCGTAACCCGAAGTAGTGGCTATGCCAATACCTTTGTTCACATGCGTGTTGTGATGCCGTCTCTCCTGAATCGAGCCCTAATTCTCCGTAACCCGTAGTAGTGGCTATGCCAATACCTTTGTTCACATGCGTGTTGTGATGCACTCTCCCGAATCGAGCCCTAATTCTCCGTAACCCGTAGTAGTGGCTATGCCAATACCTTTGTTCACATGCGTGTTGTGATGCCGTCTCTCCTGAATCGAGCCCTAATTATCCGTTACCCGTTGTAGTGGCTGTGTAAAAACCTTTGTACACATATGTGTGTTGTGATGCCGTCTCTCCTGAATCGAGACCTATTTCTCCGCTACCCAATGTAGTGGCTATGCCAATACCTTTGTTCACATGTGTGTTGTGGTGCCGTCTCTCTTGAATCGAGCCCTATTTCTCCCTTACCCGTTGTAGTGATTATGTAAAAACCTTTGTACACATGTGTGTTGTGATGCCGTCTCTCCTGAATCGAGCCCTATTTCTCCGTTACCCAATGTAGTGGCTATTCCAATACCTTTGTTCACATGTGTGTTGTGGTGCCGTCTCTCCTGAATCCAGCCCTAATTATCCGTTACCCGTTGAAGTGGCTATGTAAAAACCTTTGTACACATGTGTGTTGTGATGCCGTCTCTCCTGAATCGAGCCCTATTTCTCCGTTACCCGTTGTAGTGGCTATGTAACAAACTTTGTTCACATGTGTGTTATGATGCCGTCTCTCTTGAATCGAGCCCTATTTCTCCGTTACCCGTTGTAGTGGCTATAACCTTTGTTCACATGTGTGTTGTGATGCCGTCTCTCCTGAGTCGAGCTCTATTTCTCTGTTACCCGTAGTAGTGGCTATGCCAATACCTTTGTACATATGTGGGTTGTGCTAGTCGTTGTTCTGAGTAGGCATGTACCGGTGCCCTGGGGATAATACCACACAGCTTACAGTCATGCCATGTGATGTGCTGGGTGCAACACTATAGGACATACCAATATACAATACTCGTACTCACATACTATGTATACACATAACACGCATGATACTTGTATGCTGTGTATACACATGACACGCATGACACTATACAGGGCCTCGGTAAGACCATCCAAGCAATCGCTTACTTGGCTATATTAATGCAATACTCGTACTCCCGTATTGTGTATACACATAACACACATGATACTCACATACTGTGTATACACATAACACACATGATACTCACATACTATGTATACACATAACATGCATGACACTATACAGGGCCTCGGTAAGACCATCCAAGCAATCGCTTACTTGGCTTACGTCACTGAAATTGAACAAGGATTGTATGGCGCCCATTGCGTCATTTGCCCTGCTTCAACGATAGCCAATTGGGTGAGTTTTTTTTTAGTTTTGAGTTTTTTTGGGCAGGTTATAATGTATTTGGTAAAACTCGGTTGTGGAAGGGTTTAGCGAGTAACAAGTGATAACTAGGAGTACAGTCCAATCCCGGAGGTGTATGTTAATCGTTAAATCTTGCTGTTAGAACTTCCATGCAAATCGCTAAATCTGGTGGGCTGATTGTTAGATCTTGTGTGTTTATTGGTAGACCTGGTATGTCGTTTGTTAGATCCGGTATGTTTATTGTTAGGCCTGGTGTGTTAATTGTTAGTTATGCCCTTATTTATTATTAGATTCGGTATGCTAATTGTTAGACCTGAAGTATTAATCGTTAGATTTGGTGTGTTAATTGTTAGATGTGTCCTTGATTATTATTAGCTCTAGTGTGTTAATTGTTAGATGTGTCCTTGTTTTTTATTTGATCTGGGTGTGTTTATTGTTAGACCTGTTGTGTTAATTGTTAGATCCGGTATGGTTATTGTTAATTCTTGTGTGTTGATCGTTAGATATGTTCTAGTTTATTGTTATTTGGTATGCTTATTGTTAAATTCGGTGTATCAATTGTTCGATCTGGTATGTTTTTTTGCGCCTTGGTATGTTAATCGTTAGATCTAGTACCATTTTACTTGTTAGACCTGGTGACTGTAGTTGTTGCATTTGTGGGACAACAATCGAGTACAAGAAATAACCTTTTAGCAAATTTGTTCTGTATCGTAGGCTTTTAGCGCTGTCCCGTTTGAATCCACTTGCTCAGTTCTCATTGGTGCGAAATTAAAAAATATACTCTGAGAGCTTTCATGAACGCTGGCTGTAGGCATTTCTCTCGGTCATGAACTGCGTAACCATTAGTTTGCTTTTGCTTTGCTAGAATTAGGGCCCACTGATGGATTCCAAGCTACCTTTCTGTTGGTATGCTTACTTGTGGCTTAGTATTTCTCACTATTCTGCGTACTCCTCATCTGTGTGACCCCAATTTAGGCCCGAGAATTCGAAAAGTGGGCGCCCAACATGACTGTGCTCCAGTATACCGGTCCACAGGCCAGTAGACAGGAAATCAGAGCCGCTGTCCGTCAAAAGAAGACAAAACACGCGGTTCTACTCACAACGTATGTGTCTTGCTGTTCGCTTTTGGGCTATTGGTGTACACTTTTTTTATAGCAATTTAGGATCGGTAAAAAAAATACTAGAGCACTTGCTTGAATATCTCCCATTGTTCCTCAGATATAATATCAAATAACAGCAACGGCCTCCGACAGGGCTGTCCTGGCCAAGCAGTTCTGTACCAATCCAAATATGTTGCGTGAACTGTCATGCGCGAGTATTGCTTTTTTAATTGTTTTACTAATTTTAACTTTAAACCAGTCACAACCGTACTCTGATTTGATCTTATTCATTGCTGTCTCAGATATAACAACGTAGGCACCGCTTCAGACAGGTCGTTCCTGGCCAAGCAGAAGTTCTCTGTGATGATTTGCGATGAGGGGCACATGCTGAAGAATATGGGGTCGCAGAGATACACCCAACTGCACAAGTTCAATGTATGTGTGCACGGAAACACAGCTGTACAGTGTGTGTAAATACATCTTGTAAACGTTTAAGTTCAAGTTCAATGTATGTGTGCACGGAAACATGGCTGTACAGTGTATAAATATATCTCGTAAACGTACAAGTTCCATGCATGTCTGTACGGAAACAGGAAACATAGCTGTACAGTGTATAAATATATCTCGTAAACGTACAAGTTCCATGCATGTCTGTACGGAAACAGGAAACATAGCTGTACAGTGTATAAATATATCTTGTAAACGTACAAGTTCCATGCATGTCTGTACGGAAACAACGTACAAGTTCCATGCATGTCTGTACGGAAACATAGCTGTATATGTCATAAACGTATATGTTCCACGTATGTCTGTACGTAAATTTAGCTGCGAGGCGAATGAATGCCCTGAAGTACATATGTTCATCGTTCAGCTTGAAAACATAGCCGTCAAGCGAGTACAGCCTCCTCGATGCTTGTAGTATCTGCCCCTTTTCTACTGAAGTGCTTCGCTTATCTGCTATCAACCGACACATACGTACTCTGCTTCATCCGGCTCGAGTCTTTTTCTCGGTGTTGATCATATAGATAGATGGTTATATAGATAGATAGATGGATATATAGATAAACAGATAGACAGTTAGATAGGTAGATAGATAAATAGTTAGTTATATAGATAGATAGGTAGGTAGATAGATAGATAGTAAGATAGATGGATGGATAGGTAGATAGATAGTTAGTTAGATAGATAGGCAGGTAGATAGATAGGTAGATAGATAGATAGATAGATAAATAGTTAGTTAGGTAGATAGTTAGATAGATGGATATAAAAATAGATAGTTAGATGGATAGGTAGGTAGGTAGATAAGTAGGTAGTTAGTTAGTTAGTAGTTAGTTAGATAGGTAGATAGATAATTGAGACAGTCATGAACACAAGAGTGCTCGCGTGTGTGAGGTCTATTCCACGCCTTCTGCGGTAGTACAACGCATATACCTCGTTTGTCTCGGAAACCCTTCATTCTTCTATCTCTTTAGTGTTACAGTCAATTAGACAGCACTTTGCCATGCATGCCTGATCTCTCCATTCCAGACGTGTGTGTGTCCTTGCCCACAGTTGTATTCCAATAAGTACATCTTGATGGAGATGAATATTGGAATAAGTACTTATTCTCATATCCTGATTGGGATGAATATTAGAATAAGTACTTATTCTTATATCTTGATCGAGATGAATATCTCATATTTATGTCATAGGTGTGTTCTCTACCAACAGCGAAGTGTCCTTCATAGATGTATCAATATACTAACAGCTGTATTCTTGCATTTGTATTCATTTCGTATATGTAACACTCCACTTACAGCTGTATACATTCCTATCCCTTTTATATCTGTAAAAACCCTCCCACAGGGTGTGGGCAATTAGCTAAGGTGGTGTTTTGAGTAAGGTAGATATCTGATCTGATCTATGTGAGGAATGTATACTCCATAAACAAGTACAGCTAGCCCTAACTCAGCAGATAGCTGCACAATCCATCTCTATGTAGATACATATCTGTTTTAACCCACCAATAGCTGCCTTCCCTGTATGTCTGACCCTCTCCTCTCTCTCCATTGCCCTTAGGCCAGACATCGTGTGCTGCTGACAGGCACGCCGTTGCAGAACAATTTGTTGGAGTTGATATCACTTCTCAATTTCATCATGCCCACCATGTTCACAGCCAGTTACGAGACCCTGGAGCGCATCTTTAAACGTATGTGTGTGTGTGGGTGTGTGGGCATTTGCACCAATCGGATCGTAGTATTAGACGTACGTGTGTGTGTATGCTAGTCAGATCGTATCCTTTGAACGTTTGTGTGTGGTTGCACTAATCAGAAACATCTTGACGCAATCTTGTGCGCGCGCGCCAATCAGAGCGCATCTATAAGCACATGTGTAATTTTCGCCAATCAGATAGCCCATTTTAGAGTGAACTTGTGGCTGCACCTGTGAAATGTGCATAATAAAACATATATAGACCAATCAGTCTTTGAAGGTAACCTTGTATACTGTATCTTTGGGCCATGTTTCGTTGAGTTTGTGTGTACACTAAGCACCCTGCGTCTATTGGTCTATGGTTCTGTTGCTTCATGACCGTGTGTGTGCGAGTGTGTATTTGCCTGTGTCTGTGTCTTGTGTACATGTCGGTATGTGCCTGTGCATGTGTAAATGTGTCGGTGTGTGTCGGTGCGTGTGTGTGGGCACGTTAATATATATATATATATATATATATATATATATATATATATATATATATATATATATATATATATATATATATATATATATATATAATACGACCGCAGTATTATCGGTTGCACTCTTCACAGTATCTCCCATGTGTGTTGAGAAGTGTTTCTCATGATACAGTTCAACTTCTATTGCACCGCTGCCTTCGACCTACTGTATCGTTTTTACGATGCAATTGTTTTTATTCGATATACTTTCTGTTCTATTTTTAGAATCGCGGTACTCATTGGAATTGGAGGAAGAGACCGAATTTGGTCCAGAAATGGATATTGTCAAACGCGCGCGGAATATCATGAAGCCGTTTGTACTGCGAAGGCTGAAAAAAGACGTGAGTATGAACTGCTTCTGTATATTTACTTGTACATATATGCAGATATAGATATATTCGCGTGCATTTATATATATATATACACATATAGGTATATATATATAGGTATATATATATGTGTGTGTGTGTGCGTATCTATGTATCTATGTATGTATGCGTATGTCGTACTCAGCGTACGTGTATAGCTACTGATTAGTTAACCATACCTATGTTCTTTCTGATTCCTCTATGGATTGTACTCTTATTACAGGTCCTGGGGGATTTGCCTAAGAAGACTACGCACATTGAATTCTGCGAAATGGAAGCCAATCAAAAAGAACTATACGCCGACCTGGTCAACGAGATCCGTGAACAGAGTACGCTCCCTTGCACCGTGTGAATGTATATCATACATGCATACCGTATCGTTGAAGCTAACCTGTGTGGATTGGTTGCGTATGCGCATCTGTACCGTGTGTATGTGTGTTATATGCGTAAAAATCATTGAATGTAGACACTGAAGGTGCACTGTGTCAACGAGTTGTGTATGTCCGCTAGTGCCGTGCTGGGTAGTCACATAGTCCGATGTATGAGCGTAGGCAGACGCAGCAACGGCTGACGTATGCTCAGTTTTGCCTCAGCAATGGGTTTTTCAATCTCTTCTGTATTGGAGACACCAGACAAAAGAAAACTCCCCACGCGAAAAACAACCAAATACGGCTATGTCACATACGCTATACACCTTATTCGTATACATCACAGTAGTGTATTGGTTTTTGCCTACGATTGATATTGTTTGCCATACCCTGGCCTTGGACTGATTGCAAGCTGTGTCATAGATATCATTTTTATTTATTTATTATTTGTGAAGAATCATATCTCATTCAGTACAATGGTGTGATTCGTTCGTTGTATAGTAATGCTGTTGTATGATTGGACAACAATATCAGATACAAGGTTGAATTGTAGCACAAAAACATACGATTTCTCACAGAACGTCGTGCCCAGAATTGTTTGAATGCAATCATTGGATCATATCAAGATTGTGCCTGCATTTTGGATAGGATTCAAGGTTTTTTATGATATATATTTTAGTATATTGTTATATTATTACATTTATATATATATATATATATATATATATATATATTATTATTATTATTATTATTATTATTATTATTTCATATATATATATATATATATGATATATATGATATAAATATTATTATATTTATATATATATAGATATAGATATATAGATGATATATAATAGAGTGCGTGTGCATATATGTATATATATGTATACACTATATGTATAAATATATGCTCGATTTTCTTAAAAAAACTGAAATTGCCGGCAAAACTGGCGCTATTGGTGATTGGACGGCATACTGTAAATCTATTGGCTGAACCTCTAACGTACGCTGTTCGTCCAGTATTTCACTATTCTCGTAGTAGGGTTTTAGGTGCAGTAGGGCCTGCTAGTGAGATCCATGTGCTGAGTATTCACACTTTCACAATATTAGTTTCCCACTTATTACAACGTTGTATCGAGATTCGACTTATAACTTGATAAAGATACATAGCACACCATAGTGCCACGGCATAGGAGGAGTCGACGGACGCCAAGCAGATGCAGAATGTGATGGTAATAGTGACCACTAGATACACACAACACTACATTGTAGCGTGGTATTGCACTGTATGGAAACCCTAAATACTTCATGCAGCATACTTCCTTGAAAGAAAGATTAAGAATAGCACACACCTGCCATATCGTGTGCTAAATAAACATATCACTTGCTAATTAAATACATCACTTGCTATATAAACACATCACACAATACTAACGTATCACAGAGGAGTCGACGGACACCAAGCAGATCCAGAATGTGATGATGCAGCTGCGCAAAATGGCCAACCACGAGACACTCCACCGCTCACACTACGGCGACGACCTGTGTTTCAAACTGGCGCAGCGGCTGCAGATAGTATGTACACGACTATATGTAGTACAGGCTATATATTTATATATATATATATATATATATATATATATATAGTGTATGCCTGCAGATAGTATGTACACGCCTATACGTAGTACAGGCTATGTATGCCTGCAGATAGTATGTACACGATTATATGTAGTACAGGCTGTGTATGCCTGCAGATAGTATATACACGACTATATGTAGTACAGGCTGTGTATGCCTGCAGATTGTATGTACACGACTATATGTAGCGCAGGATGTGTACGTGTTCCTGTACTGACCTCGTTGACTTGTCGTACGTGTGTAGTGCACGAGTATTGTACAGTATGTGGCCTTGTTTTGCTACTGCGTTAGGCTGGCCCAGCGCCTGCATATATGTGTACGACAGTCGTTCATATCTGGACGGCCTTTGATCCTACAGGATCAATGCCGTCACTTTTAACCTTTTAACTTTTAACTTGTCACAGGAGGATGAGTTCGAGGGGAAAAAGGTGGAGCATATCCAAGAGGAACTCTTTTTCATGTCCGACTTCCAGATACACACGCTCTGCGTCAAATACCCGGTATGTATGCCTATATGTTATGTTAAGCCTATATTTTATGAATGCATGTATGTGCCAGTGTGGAAATGTACAGGTATGTGGTTGCGTGTACATGCTTATATGCGTGTGTATGTGCATGCATATATGCATGCGTGTGTGTATGCATATTTGCTATGTGTGTGCACACGTGTTGAACATGTACTTGTGCGTGTGTGGGCAAATGTGGGAATGTACATGTATGTGTGTGCAGTCATGTGCATGTGCATATACATGTGCGTGTGTATGACACATAGGTATACCTCTATGGAAGATATGGGTCATGGATATACACCTACTAGTACGGGCATAAGTCGAGTGATGAGCAAGTGTAGGGGGTAGGCTCAGGTGCATATATTCTTGTTAGTTATTGTGTATACCCATGTGCATGTACCTGTGTACCTGTGTGCCTGTGTACGATTTTTAACTCTTTCTCACTCTCTGAATACACATCGTTCGGCCTATTCTCAATATGACATTGACGCAGGGCCTTTTCACTCGAGGACACTTTGCGTGTGACTCGGAGAGCATAGGCCACAAGTACCAACTGCCTCTGAACTGTCAACCGAAACGTTTGATAGAATTAACAATTGACATGTACATCATATAATATCCCAATACTCATCCACTCTGATGGTACGCAGAGAGGTAAGCCAAATATCAATTGGACGACGAAGTAAGGCATTCCTCGGCTTACTCATGTAAAACCCTAAAACCCTAAAACCCTAAACCTTAAAAGCCTAATACCCACTCTGATGGTCCGCAGAGGCTAGCCAAATATCAATTGGACGACGAAGTGAGGCATTCCTCGGCGAAGCTCACGTGGCTGGGGGAGCATTTGCCAAAGATGAAGGAGCGCGGGGATCGAGTCCTTCTTTTCAGTCAGTTTACGGGTAAGCTCTCGAGGACCCAAGTGTAGTGTACATATGCTTGGCATCGGGTCCTTCTTTTCAGTCACTTTACGGGTAAGCTCTCGAGGCCCCAAGTGTAGTGTAGTGTTCATGCATGGCTTCGGTTTAAATGTTTTGTTATGCTTTGAATTTCAAGAGGCATTGAAAAAAATATTCGGTATTCATTGGTGGAATTGAAGTTGGAACATGCTGGACTGGTCTGTATCATTTTTTATCTTGTCATAAGCGTACACTCGCAGACAGACTTGTTTGTACTATTATGATGCCGATGATTGCAAATGTTGTTTTGGTATTAAATCGATTCACCTTCATTTGACGCTGCCATCTCCGCACTGCAGTGATGCTGGACATCTTGGAAGACTATTTGGAACACGTCGGAATCGGGTGCGTTACCCAAATAATTTTGGGCAGCAAAGATTTGTGTTAGGTTGTTTAAAGGCACATTCTGGGTCGATACTTTGGAACACGTTGAGTGCTGTTTACTATACGTGTGTATCCACAGTCCTATTTGGAACTCATCAAATCGAGTTTGTTTCAGCGAAGTTTTGTGTTGGATTGTTGTTTGCAGGCACGTTTTGGGTCGATAGTTTACAAGCCAGTTAGTTCTGTTTGCTATCCGAGCGTGTTTGTACTTTATCATCAAGGGGCTGTAAGGATTCTGTTGGCCAACTAGTTTCACATTTAATTCAGGGGTTTAGGGTTTAGCATTGAATCATGTTTGTGTATAGGATCTATTTTCACCGCACCGCACCCCTAATTTCAGTTCAGCGCTTACGTACCACGTTGTAGAACTGGCTCCGAGTAAACAGTGTTTTCGGGTGTATTTTCCGCTTATGATTCAGTATTTGGCTTCTGGAATTTACTGTATATTCTGATCCGCCAAATTTCGATTTATTCAGGTAATTTACGTTGTAACTGTGGATTATAATCTCAAAACTTCGGTTTGTATATCGGCTTATTCAGGTATCTCCGCTTAGACGGCCAGACCGCTGTTAGTGAACGACAAGATTTGATTGATGAATTTGACGAGAACGAAGACATTTTGGTGTTTCTGCTATCAACCCGGGCAGGTATGTAGAGGTGCTTGGAAATTGGCATTATTGTGTATAGTGAATTGTCATAGTATTTCGAGATTGGTAGAAAATATTGTGATGGTGCAAATGCCTACCATGTTTGTATGCCAGATAATGAAAAGACGAATACAAAAGTCAATTTCTGGTAATATTTGCCCTATCCGCACGCTGGAGTGCGTCGTATATTTGAGAATGTACACTCGATTTGTAGTTGTGATAGCATACCATAGTATTGTGTGATTGGTATACCTGTTTCTAACAAGTACAACCATGTCCAGGCCTAATTTTGTATCGGGTTTGTTCATGTACAAGGTTTGGGTTAGATATACCAGATGAAGATATCTCTATCTAGTATGCCATGCAGACGATGCACTGTGAAATTGAGCAATATTCGATACCATGACTGTCCACAGATAGGATTTTCTCCGCCAACCTCTACACTTATTCTGCACTTTCTGGTTGATTGTTCCTCAATCGCTTCAACTCCCTAGCCAATACCGCGGTACTGGTGTAAACTCTTACTAAACTTGTTTTATTTGGCTCCACATCTTGTTGGCGTGCTTCCTTGGCAGGTGGTGTGGGTATTAATCTAACAGCTAGCAACACTGTAATCCTGCATGACATGGACTACAACCCCCACAACGATAGGCAGGCGGAGGATCGCGCCCATAGAGTGGGTCAAACCAGGTAATTTCAACAATCATAGCCGATATTCTAAATTCTATCAAGTTATCGAATCGTACCGAATGTAAGATGTGTGTATGTGTATATTTTATACGCATATATGCACATATATATATATATATATATATATCTAAATATATATATCTAAATATATATATATATATATATATATATATATATATATATATATATATATTTTACATATATATATATATGTGTGTGTGTGTGTGTGTGTATTTGTGTATTTATATGTTTATCTGTGTATATGTATAATGTTTATATATTTAAATATTTCCACACATATATATATATATATATATATATATATATATATATGTATGTATATGTATATATGTATGTTTGTATGTATATATATATATATATATATACATAGTGACTATCGTTTCGTGTATCTGCTGCGTTTGCTTTCTTAAAGGCGAAGCATGCGAGTGATCGCTGTGTGTTCTGGAAAGCTTCGTGGGCGAAAATGTCGTTGTCTGCGATGGTCTATTCCCACGGAATGATTATAGTACAATCAAGTGGATATATACCTGTAGCTACGCAAGTATGTGTATTATTGACTCACTTTCTGTCTAATAATGTGTCTGATCAAACTATGTCCATGCTGAAGTTCAAGATAATAGAACGTATTCATGCTTTGACTTATGTTGTGCATATCAATACGCTCAATGTGGGAGCTTTCTTGTTAAATACACACGCATACTACCCTACACTTCTTGTCATCAATAACTCAATCGAACATCAAACTGGACACCGAAATGTGCATATCTACCTATATCAATAATTATGCTTGTATATATGTAAGTATTGATTGAATCCACACTGTTTCTAAGCGAAACAACGAATCTTATCCATCATACCATATTCCAATGATTTTGATTTTCGTGCTTTCGAGCAATATTCGATTATGAGTCGAGCTATATCTCGCTAAGCATTCCTTGCTCAAATAGCCACGCACACTATCACTGACTTTTTGATGTGACTTAAGTCCGAGACAAAACTCTTTATTAATGAGACTCAAATATAGGCCATGCGGATTTCTTTATAATTATGCCTCACCCGAATTGATACGTCCATCTCATTAATGATATTTTATAACTTGACGGTTATTTGTAGTATATCCTCGCCATGAACAAAATACGCACATTCCTTTGTAGATCTGTGAAGGCGATCAAATTGTGGGCAAAAACTAAACACTCTCGACGATTTCTCCAGTATATACTCATCTTTAATTTCTCGTACCCATCTCTGTATAGACCTGTGAAAGTGATCAAGTTGGTGGCAAAGAACACCATCGATGAAGCCATATTGCACCTGGCGAATACTAAATTAGCACTCGATCAGCAAATGAAGGGCGACAAATCAGGTATGCACTGTCGCATGGGGTTACGATATCTAATACAAATCAGCTCAAGATTAGAGTGTGCCATTTTTATATACAAGAGCATAGCCAACATGCTGTGTACGTTGTAGGTATAGGCCTGTCGGCAATTGTGAACGGGAGGCGGGGGCTTGCTATATGTTGACTAGGAATTGAGAGTTTTACTTCGAAAACCAAATATGTCCACATAATGAATGTATAATGATACCCGTATTTTCCAGACACTTGTGCATCCAAGTGCAACATACATATGTTGATTTAACAAACGTAACAACGAGATCGTTGCCTTGTATGTACGATCTTGACACGATTGAATTAGTCGAGGATGATAAATTCCTTTCCATCACTTACGGAATCAATTTGCTTCCTCCTGATACAGGTGGTAGTAATAACAAAGCCGATATGGAAATTCTGCTCGCAGAAAGTTTGGGACTCGCAAAGCTAGACAATTCCTCCTCGAAATAATTACATTGCTGTAGTTCGAAATTAACACTGGCGGAGTATAAGTAGTATACAGAGCTTAAACTGATGGACGAAATAGTCCGATGGATGACGGGCCGACATACCATATACCTATTTGAGGATATTCGAAAAGCTGAAGCTATCCCAAAGGTATCCCATTGGTAAGGTAAAGCTGGTGTGGTATCACGTTTGTTCCCGCCGTATGATAAACGGATCGACCGACTTCGATCAACTGTCGGTATAATGGCCTATTGCTGCCTCACGCATGTGTTTCCGGTCTCATCGGGTGAACAACGGTATAGATGGATTGTAGGTATTCAGAAATAAATAAAGTGAATCTCGAATGGTGAATTTCCGATTTATCAGACCACTCGGGCCAGCTTTGTATTGCCTTCAGAAAGTGAGCACTTGACTCCCATCTAATAAAATTTGTAGCATAATATTGCCGTTCTGACCGTGATGCTTCCTACATAGTCATTGCAGATACCACCTTCTTACATGCCACAGGACTATCCAAAAAGCGGTTTTGAAGTATCCTTCGAGTAGTCACAATGCAGGCGTGTACTACATTTTCAGAACGATCAGTTCTGAGGAATGGGGTCGCGTCTATAAATCGTGAAATTCATGGTATTGCGATAAAGTGCTAAAAGCACTGTTACCTTCTACCACATGCCCTGCACTGTGCCATATTGCGGCTGTGTGTCAAGTACTCTGTATACTTCAGTATTCTAGCCGAACCGCCCATGTGTAGCTTCTACGATGGAAGTATCGCACGCTAAGATATCCACCTACATTGCTTCCTCTGAGGTTACCATTTGCGTGACTGATTTGCAGCATACTGTACGTTGCCGGCGTAGAAAAGTTGTGCAACATTTTACATTACTCCTGGCCAGTGTGCGCAACAACGCAAAGAAATCATATTTTGACGGTATACGTTGTAGCATATGACACTCGAGCACAATTGCCAGATGGCCGAAGCTAGGCTTATCCACGGCACTTTCACTCTATAAATAAATCTTGGACTCGTCAATACATAGGTTGTCGTGTTGTCAATAGTGGTGTGCCAGACTAAATGAGCACAGCTCAGAAATTGTCTGAATTATCAATCGGCTACACAGGCATACTATAGTGAGACAGCCTCAACGATATCGAATGAACATATGTGCTGAACATTAAAATATGCTAATCTTGAAAAGATTTACTGTCACCTGTCTGCTCAATGAAGGCCATATCTAGCACATTAAAGATGTGATCACACATCTCACGAGAGCGATCTATGTAGGCACCTTAGGTCTCTTGCATCAGGGGTCAGCAGGTTTCGTATTGCAATGCAATACTAAACGCAAGTAGAACCATGTATGATCGGGCATCGACAACATGATGGATATACTAAAGACTTTTGATCACATGCCAAATTAAAGTGTGTACCATATAGGAAAACTTCAGATAACTCGGAAGCCAAAAATATTGCTAACAATTCCTGCTTTGCAGTATAATTACGCTGTGAAGCATCTAGACTCCTGTGAAAGAACTGTACATGTTTTGGTTTGCACATTTCGAGCACGCTGTTGTCTTTTTAGGTACAAGCTCCCTGATACGATGACCAACAACAACAAAGGTTAAATCATCTACTTTGACAGAATAAAAGAGAGTACATTTTAAATTCGATCCTACTTACGAGAGGGTTTACATATCGTTATTTTGGGCGCCCTGCTGGTCTCGGCGTAGGGTAGGGAAGTACTGGCTGTCCCGTGAAGCTAGTCTGCAAGATGTAAGAATCAACCCAAAAGAAGAAGAACGACTTTTGTGGTAAATAGTATTATCATTCGCAGTACCATTGGTGTTGATGCTACATACTTTAGCAATGTGCACGATAAATTTGGCTTTCGAAAAATATGAGTTTCAGAACTCACAATGTGCAGTTTTCTCGTTACGTACCAGTTTTACTGCATGGTTTTGATGTAATCATAGCATATCATTGCTCATGATAGACACGGTGCCTGGTTTCATAGCGTTGGGATGAACAATTGTCGTTTTCAGTGTTTAATGTGTGACCTAGTTGAGTGATGAGTAGTTGTGACAAAATTTTCACTAGTTAATAGCCTTCAAAACGATATTATCAGTCACAAGCTTCAGAATTATGCCAAAGAACGTATATATTGGTTCAGATCTGAGATTCTTTTCAAGCTTGAATTGCCTAGCTTATTCTTGATATTCCTTTTTCTCTTTCATATACTTATTTTTAAAGACCATAATCATGTCCATTAAGTTGGAACCTCTCATCCCTTAGTGCACATAGTTTGCTTGCTCTGCTATGTTCAAATAATTTATTTTTTTGCGGGTGGAAAAAAAAAAACCAGACTGATCAATCGAACTATCAAAATAGCAGTGAAACAATGTCAATCAAGCTGCATTGATACCTGTTACAGTAGTTATTTGCCCGTAGGTACAGCCATAACTGTTGTAGGTCCGCGCCTCAATCGAATAACCACTACGTTTCAAATAGTTTGGAGTAAGGATACGTCAGTTAGTGCTGTGTATATCTATGAAAATACTAATGAAATTTCAATCCCATACGTTTCTGAGTCGGTGGAAGATTGCGTTTGGTCTCCGACGAGCTTCTACGAATAGATATATAACAAATTGCTCTTTACGGCTCTCTAGGTAATTTATGATATCTATTTCTAAGTTTATGTTTGTCTCTGACAGTCCGAATGTTTTATTAATCAGACTTTATGATACTTGTTGTATGATTAAGCAATCGATCCAAAAAGAGATCGAGCGTTGTGTTCTCAGCCCAAAATCTATTGAGTGTACGAAAGTAGCAAGCATACTGAGCTTGGAAATTAAAACATATTGTTGTTGCTGCTCTGGCTATTGCGATTATCGAACCATGGGTTATTCTGTCCCTTTGCCAAGTAGACTTTCGTTCAGGATATTGTTTTAATAATACGTAGTATGTAAGCTATAGCTTGCACTTAATTGTCTGAACTGGCAATACTTTGATAAATTCTTGTTAATGAAATATTTGAAACATGGAATATTCTTGAATCGAGAAAGAAATACACAAAAGGTAATGTGTCAGTATAGGAGGGCATTTTCGATAGAAACGCCGTTTTTGTCATATTTAATATTTTTTTCTTATCTGCAAAATATGCAGATATATCTGGAAAGCATTTATTTGACTGCTCTTTATTTCTGATCTAGTAGGACTCGTTTTCCCCGATCGCTGTTGAAATAGCAACAGCTTCTGGTGATCGATAGCATTGTATGTGGTGAGAAATTGTAGAATACCTCCAGAGATGACATACATATGCGTGCCATCAATGAAGCCCATCTTGGAAGACATTCATAAACTCCTGTCATATTACCAAGTGGTAGATAAGATACATCATACCTAGGAGCAGTGGTATCGATGTAAGTACATATATCAATGGATTCCTATCTTGAAAAATATCCATATACTCTGGTCATATCACCAAGTGTTAGATAAAATACAACATACATCAAGTGATAAAATTACATCATGCATAGGGGCAGTGGTACCGATGTAAGTACATACACCTTTGGATATTTCAAAGATAATTCTTGGATTTTGAGAATTGTTTCATGCTGAAACTAAAGGTTGTTATTGTTTTATGTATGTAATACAGCAATGTTTGATTTGAACTCAGTTGACTTGCCTTTCCAATTGCTGTAGCGTCTAGGGACCAAATTGTCAAAAAAAAAAAACAATCCAAAAAGCCAAAACCGCAGAATCAACAAATACTGAGTTTTGAGTCCGGATCCAAATATTCCAGGTATTAGAATAATCAGAAAACGGTATGCTAAACCGTACTGTGTTCATGACCACATGCCTAATTTGTAGATAGACATAAGAACGTAAGTCAAGTTAATACATTGGCTAATATAAATAAGGTTCCATCTGAAGAAAAGTTAAAAAGAAGAAAAAGACTCATTGTATTTTGGAGATTGGCGGGAAGACTAAAACCTGTAAGTAGTAGTTCAGAGATTATAAAATATAGTTTACAATATCCTACATCTACTATCGTCTCAAATAGGTCCAAGTAAATGAGTCATATCAAATACTCAGGGCCTCCCCTCCCATGGATATAACCGATATCGCCATCGACTGTATCACCTACGCAACAAATCCCGCGCGCGACTATTCCAAGCCGAAATCCGGGCGCATCAGAACCAACTACGGTCGTATCTCACTTTACATGGACCATCGGAAGGGCTGCTACGGATCCTTGACCGCATCTGGCGCTATGCCACTAACTTACAAATCTTTGGAGGGTTCTATTATGACTTAAACAGATCCTGGGTTCAGCGGCTGCCAAACCACTCGTTCCGCCCACGTCTGACCGCCCAAAGCAATGCTCAAATGTTCAAAGATATTGCGTACCAACGACGGTCTCCGCGCCAACCCTGCATACCGGGTACCGATGATACAGGCGCTACCCTCGCTGGCTACTTTGAGGCCCTATTCAACTCTACAAACCCGTACGTGGTTCCACCGGATACCGAACCCTCTCCTGATGTCACTTCCGCCATACGCCCCGACGATGTAATGGAGGCAATTCTACGCTATCCCAATAAGGGACCTGGCCCCGACGGAATCCACATCCTTCTCCTGAAGGCCGCAGTGGAGCGCTCTACCGAACGCCGGACATTAGAACGCCCCAACGCCAATAGCCCACTGATTAGACTACTTGCCGAAGCATTCACCGAGCTACTGAAGGCGGGTACCTTCCCTGCAGCCCTGAACTGCAGCCTCTTGACAGCGCACCCAAAGAAAGCCGATGCAGACATCACCTCCCCCGCCGACTTCCGCCCCATCACGCTTGCGCAAATAGTCAGATGCATCTTTGAAAAGTGCTTTCTTAATCTGATTACGAGCCACCCCGGCTCTGCTACCCATGCTACCCAAGCTGGCTTCATATCACGGTACTCCTGTCATACCCAAGCACTTGCCGCCATGGAATCTGAGACACAGTCAGAAGAGGAGTGGAACGACATCTGTCTGGGCATAACCAAGGCATACGACAAGGTCGCTCTCCCACGCCTATGGGTACTTCTGCGCCACGTTGGAATGCCCGAAAACTAGATCAACTGCCTTCGCGCGCTGTTTGGGAGGGTCCCTACCCGAGTGACATACCGCGGCACGCTCTCGTCTATCTTCCATAGAACGAATGGCATCCTACAAGGCTCAATCGTCGGCCTCCAGCTCTTTAGTATCTACATGGATTCCTTAGCTGTCACGCTAGCACAATTTCGTCCCAAGTTTCTCCGCTCTTATTTATTTGTTGACGACACACGGATCCAAGCCCCTCGATCGGTTTCGCTCCAGCCCTTCTTAGATAACATTGATGCGTGGGGACGCAAATCTGGCCTCGAACAGGGTGTCATTAAACCCCGAGTACGATCTACCGACTTGCGACACGCGGCGCCAACCCTCCGTATAAATGGTGAGCTTATCACGCCGACGCTTGCAGACGCACCTTGGAACACACGTTACCTCCCCCTGAAGATGGCGCCCACACATACCGAACCGAAACACTCCAGATATCTGGGGTTCCCACTCTCTCACGGAGTACCAGGAATCAACCTCGCCAGACATATGGAATCTCTGGTTGCAGCATTGTCACTGAGTATCGCCTCTTTCCGCGCTTATGGCTTCCATGGCTTCAGCTGGCGACACCCGCGCAACCGACTGGTGATGTTCAGAATATTCATTCTATCCACGGCTATATATGGGCTGAACATTATTGCCTGGGCTCTGCCTGTATGGAAGGATGCGTTGGACCCCCTGTTCGAGCGCTTTAACTCGGCACTCATCCACGCAGCAGCCATCATCACGGGCACTAAATACCCTCGGTTTCCCAAACATTAAACAAACTTACTTTACTTTTGCGGCCTGCTCCCCGCGCGACCATTCGCGGACTACCTCGGAGGTTGCCTGGGAATACAAATCGACTCAATGGCTAGCACAAATTCACTCACCCCTCTGACGCAACCCGCCTGGGCCCACGACAAACCATCACTGCGCTTCCCGTACAGTATCTATGCTCACCTGAAAATTGTACACAAAACCGCGGCCGGGCGTACACCCCACCATGTAGCCATCCGCCAACGCTGTGACGACATCAGGAAGAACTCAACAAAATGTTGGTCCAACAAGGAGATCGCGGCAATGGCCCAGCGCCAATACTACTACCAACTGGTTATGAGTAAAACGCCAACCTCAAACCGAGACTCAGCCAGATACGATAGCTTCAATCGCTGCTTCGAGTCTACACCAACCCGACTCTGTGCTATGATTGTAACGAATACGTACATGTTCACATTGATCGACTACCGCACCGACGGCTGTCTCTGCCCTGTCTGCCCCGGTAGCCACAAGTTCACTACCAGCCACTTTACCTGCATCCAACAACTGATTCGACGCATCCTGGTAGGTCCAAAACTGCCGCCCATTGGCTCTGACCTTCTTCAGCAATTACAAGAGTGCCACGACTTCCACGGTATCTGGACCCTCCACGAACTCCTTGGATCTTTTCTCCAGCATGTTGAAGAGCCACCGTACCCTAACCCATCCTTGACACATCAACAGGTGTTCCCCAATTGTTGGTTCCGCCTATGATACTTCCGATACAGGCCAGCCAACACATACCAAATTCATCCGTGGTCTGGTGCGGCATTGGCTTAGCCCCATCCTTGCTCCTCGACCGGATTATGACGAATAACCTGGTCCTTCTCGGTATTTCATACTCTACACTAACCCATTCCGCGGCACTACACGGTGCAGACCCGATCCGTACCACAGAGGTGGGTACTCTATTTAGTAGGTCAGCAAGCGAATATATAGAACATTCGATAGTATCCGTGTTTTGTCAACACCGGCCCGAATTGACTCAGCGCATATCTTCCATTGTCGACTCACTTGGCCCAAGCTTCAAACGGGAATTTACTGACCACTTTTTCCCATCAATCTTTCTTGAACCACTACAGCGACTATGAGAGCCATACCATATGTTCATACATTGTAACATACTGTAAACTTCGATGGAAATTACTAGGTTTCAAACTATATTAAACTAAAATACAATTTAGTCAGTTAGGATTTAGCAGTGGTAGCTTGTGTAAGAATGATCGGGACTGCCTCTTGTTAAGAGCCTAAATATCCTCGATCACACAGGGCGTACCTCTAGCTGTTCTTTATTGAATAATTTTCACTAGAAGTACTAAGTGTTCATGACCACTTGCCTAATTTGTAAATAGACATAATAACGTAAGTCACGTTAATACATTAGCTGATATAAATAAAGTTCCATCTGAAGAAAAGTTAAAAAAAAAAAAAAAAGACTTATTGGATTTTGGAGATTGGCGGGAGGACCAAAATCTATAAGTAGTAGTTCGGAGATTATAAAATTTAGTTTATAATATCCTACATCTACTAATGTCTCAAATAGGTCCAAGTAGATGAGTCATACCAAATACTCAGGCTATTGGAGCCATCAAAGTGAATTTAGAACACTTTGGAAATATTGGAAAAAGAGCTTGTACTAAATTATTTAAAATACAAATAAAAAACCAATGTATTATCTCAATTGATCTTGATATTTTAGACTGACCGGAGGCCGTATTTCTACATAGCCCCCAGTAGCTTTTAGAACTACGAACGTACGTTAAGATACGATCTAGTTGGTAAAGCGAAAACCAAAGTAAAAAACGGTTTCGGTCATGACTTATCGAGTAAGTATGTGCCTATATGTACGAGTTCAAGACTCATGTTGTACTCTATGTCGTTTAGCATTTGGTCCAGTAACCATTTCCGATGTAGGCGCCTTACGTTTATTATTTGGTAAGGTAATAGCCAAAGGCTGTTCTTCATTAGTAAGTAAGTTTGAACAATTTTCTGCACTGTTGGTAAGCAGATCAGAAAGTTTAGTCACGTAGGAAGTAGGTGGCAAATAGGGAATTTCAGATCCGTCAGGGTTTGTAGTCACCTGAGGAAACCTTTTCGTTTATCTCGTGTGTTCTTATGTAAACGCTTATTCCATTTCTTATTAAAGATACGAAGAAAGTCGCGAGATTCACGAAATGCATCGGAGGTTAGCCAAGCTACTGTCCCATCCATGAAACGGGTCTTGTAGTAAGTGTAACCGTCTTCGGATGTTTTATCAATTATATCTTTGACTTGTGACTCCATAACTGGTATATCAGAATCAAATGAGCGAGCGAATGAGAGTTCGGAGGTAGGGATACGGTGAGTGCCTAGATTGGTTGCGCTAGTACCATCAATGTTATTCACTTCGTAAGTATCACTCTTCTCATCATGGTAGGAAATAACAAAAGGTCCTATCGTCTTAGAAGAGAGTTCGGTAACGTTGGCGTTTCGATTTATAATGTTAACGTAATCGCCGACTTTGAACTGAACAATGTTCTTAGTGTTATTCCATCGGTCATACGCTTTAAGTAGGACGCGATTCTTGTGCTCGAGTAAACAGGGGTAAACAACGTTCTGCATATGCTCGATCTTTTTTTTTGTAGCCACGGGGTAGCGTGTTTCTCGGGCGCAGTTTTATCAAACGTTGCTTGTAATTCACTATAGCGGCCAAAGAAATAGTGAAACGGAGTGTTCCAGTTTGAGGATTCATGCAGTTATTCATTTGAGTCTGAACCCATTTCAAATGATAAGGCCACATATCCTCAACGTCGTCTAGTGCGGTACGCAAGAGTTTCTTAAGTTCTCTATGACGTGTCTCATTTGCACCCTGCGTTTGAGGTTTGTAAGCGAACACCACGCCTATGGGTCATGCCTGATACGAGTATAAGTGCCTCCATTACGTCGGTACAAAACTCACTACCGTTATCAGAACATAGTACTCGGGGAAACCGAAGTCATTGAAGACGTGATAGCATAATTCTGCCACTGTTTGTGGACGTTTGTTCGGTATTGCATAAAGCAAGTTATAGCCCGAAGCCACACATAAGAAATGACAGATATATACATCGCCAGTATGCTTGGATCGCGGGAGTTTAACCAAATCGACTATGACTCGGCGCATCGGTTGGTCTTCTGTCACACTTTTTTAGGGGTGCCCAACCGTATCGCTTGATCTGGTTCTTTTCACAATCAGTACAGCGTCGGTATACTTCACGTATGGTTTCTTTCAGCGCCGGGTGATCAAGCCCTGCACGAATAGCCATTTTATAAGTATGCTCATATGCTCGATGCGTTAAATTATGTATAATTTTAACTCTACTTTCGAGCTCCTCTAAGTCAGTCAGATTCTGCGTAACGCTGGCTGGATGAACCATAGTCCTGTTGGAAAGGGCAACCTCAGTATCAGGAGGGTAGAGTCCTGAGATACATAATTGACAACATTGGATTGTTGAAGTATCTTCTTCAGTTGTTTCGCAACTCCTGGCTGTTCTTTAAGCAGCGCTTTAAGTAGTTGAGTGCGAGCTTCAGGTTCTCTTAGAGTTTTGAGTCTTTGATCCATGGCCTTAGCTAGTTCCATGTTTTTTACGATCTAATGCCGTTTCAATCGGCATTACCTCGACTGCAATCTTGTTGGGTGCATGTGTTGTACGAGTCTTGAGCTTTTGTTCAAACTCTTTAGACTCCTCTAGTTTAGCTAAGAATTCGGTTGAGGGTTTCCACTTAGTGGTACCTGCAGGACCGATGCGACAAACAATGGTGTGTTTCCAAGGCGTCTTCTTAATAGAATAGGATCCCTGATACAAGAACGTGTCAGTTTCACGGTCGACATAAATAGGTTCGTCTTGAATCATATTAATTAAATCACGTATCCATGGGTCGGAGTTACGTAAGGGACAACACAGCGTAATGGTAGATTTAGTAATATTAACATAATTTAACAACTGTGCGATAAGTTGACAAGGTGGGTTAGCCCACGCATTATGCTTTGATAAGTCAAGCTGAAATGCATCACCTTTAGGATGAGTCAACGACCTATATTCAGAAACCTGTTTGTTATGTTCTGCGGCGAACATATCAACAGTAAATGGACCCCATCGTGATTGAGCGAGGTTAAACCATTTCTTATTTAGTATCCAATCGGTTGCAAATAACTCTTTGACTGTTTTCTGGTAGTCGGGCACAAGTCGAGAGAGCATGTCAGGAAGATGGTTATGTATTCCTGGATGTGTGTTATATTAAAAGCGAACTTGGCAATAATGTCATGCCAGCGGCTCACCAACTGTGAATCAGGGTTCATATCTTTTAAGTATGTTAAAGACTTTTTTTTTGATCACAGGCGACAGTAAAGTAACTTCCATAAAGGTAGTCTTTAAACTGTCTTAGCGCAGTAACTATAGCAAGGAGCTCTTGTTTAACGGTAGGGTAATTCCGTTGACTCTTATTATAACTCTTGCTAAAGAATTGTATGTAGCGCGGTTTACCATTTATCGTTTGGTAAAGCACTCCACCTACCGCTCGATCTGAAGCGTCGGTTGCTACTTGAATGGGACACCATCCACAGGGTACTGCATGATGGGTGCGTCCATTACTTTACTTTTGACTAGTTTAAATGCATCATCACATTCTTTAGTCCAAAGCTTTCCCAAAGGTCCTTTGTGCAGCCGTAGGTGACTGAAAGGCTTTAAGTAATGAGAAAGATGCGGTACCGAATCCGAGAAGAAGTTAACAAACCCACACACAGAGTTCACATCTCTTCCAGTAATTGGTGTTGATAAATCCAACAGAAACTGTTTCTTGCCAGGATCAATTTCTGCCCCTGCTGCAGATACTTTGTAGCCAAGTAAGTGTATAGTATCTTTAGCAAAAGAACACTTGTCTTCGTTAATCTTAAGTTTAGCATGATTAAGTCGCTTTAAGACTTCTTTAACGAGTTTAGCATGTTCATGTGCTGTCTTTGTAAAGATAACTATATCATCTAAATAGACTGATACGTTATACGACAGGTCCGCAAATAGTTCCATCATAACTTGTTGGAAGAAAGAAGGTAACATGTGTAAGCCTTCAGGTGCACCTTTAAACTGGTACTAATTACCTTGCCAAGTAAAGGAAAAGTATTTCCTATGAGGCTCATATATCTGTAGTTGATGGAATGCAGCTTTTAAGTCTATCTTGGAAAAGATAGTCGCACCCTCCATTTTGCGTAGTATCTCGCTTATCTTAGGTAAGGGAAAACTATGTTGCGGAATTAGTTTGTTGATTGGCGACAGGTCTAGTACTACTCTTGTTTTACTAAACGTTCCATCAGATTTATATTGATCGACCGCTAAGAGAGCTAAGTTAACTGGGGTTGCATCATAATTGATTTCAATTAGACCCTGTTTTAACCAATCTTCGATTTGGGTTTTGACAACGTCTTTGTGTCTCCAACTCACGTAGTTATGTGAAGGACACTTTAACTTAGAGAAGTCGACGTTTGTTAAGTCAAGTCTAACGTACCCATTAGAAAACTTAAACATACACCAGTCAGTTATTGCAATCTTCCTGTTTTGTATAATTAAGTCCATAATTATATCGGTGAAGTGCGGAATCATATCCTTTGCTTCACCTTCCGGAGGTTTAGGTATCTTTAACATATTATCATCTGACTGATCTTTATTCGGGTCTAGCCCATTAGGCAGACCAGTGAGTGTTATACCTAAACTGAGAAGATCAGTCATACCTATAATTAAATCGTATTTCTGAGACATGTCAGTAACGATTAGGTGAGTCTTCACTTCTCTTCTATCTGACAGCATTATGTGTGCATAGTCAATGGCTTGTTCGCAAGTAGTAACTTTGCCATTTCCCAAGATTGAATCAGTTGTTTCGTTATGGACAGCCATATCTGTAGCGTAGGCTACTCGGCGTGAGATAGCAGAGACTTCAGCCCCTGGATCAAATAGTGCCATAACCTTTTTTCTCCATTTACGAAAACTGTTTGAAAGATACGTTCATCTCCTTTGGTATAGATTTTATTGAACATTTTCTCATAATCTTGCTCTAGTGCACACATATGGTACTGTCAGTGCTTAACTTGGACGTCTGGTAAGTCCTTGCAATCCTCTTTGTGCCAACCGTTGGTACCCTTGCAAAGTAGCACACTCTTTCATATAGTGTCCAAAATCTGGCTTGCCTGGTGCACACTTAACAGGGTCGTGTCTACCATTCCACTTGCCATTACGTTTTGTGAGGTTGTAACCACACTTCTTGCAAGGCGCTCTCACCTTCTTATCACCTTTCGGTTCGGTAGAAGTAGAGCCAGTACCCCCCTCCAGTAGTAGTGCGAGGTTTCTTAGTACTACGCGCAGTATTAGTCTCTACTGCGTTTCGCTTAGTGGGCTGGGTGTAGCTCGTGGTACTAAGTACTCTAGTAGAGGAATTGGTATGCTTGTGTACTATCTTCTCAAAGACAGACCAAGGCATAGATCGCAAATCACCATAGGCGATGATGTCATCATTGACTTTCTTAAAGAGGTTAGCTCCCAGAGTCTCCATCATCTGACAAATTAATAAATATTCGCCAGTATAGGTACGACCACCCATCCGAGTATTCATATACTGTCATATGAGCTAGAGCACCTCGAATAGTGGTATCGTTCGCAAAGAACTTGCGAGACTCTAGAAGTTCACGGTCACGTGCATCTTCAAAAAAAAGGTGTTAAGTATATTATCACGCAACTGGTGCCAGGGTAGGGCTTTCCAGTTGGGCTCATGAGCCTTCAAGATAGTTCGCCATTCACCTGGCTCACAGAAATGAATAAAGGCATTCATCATCTGCTTATCCCTAAGGCTGGCAGACTCATGCCAAGTTGGTCGAAGGCCTTCAGTGTCTCCACTGTACTCTCATTAGTAGAGAAATCGACCTCAGCCTGCGCGTTACCTAGCTGCTTTATAAAGCTTGGTTCTAAGTGTTCACGAGGCTCATGCTCAGTGCTACGGGCTGCTAGTGCCAAGATGGTGTCTATTTCCTTTCTCTTGTTATCGATTAGATAGCGAATGTTATCCGCTTTCCTATCGTCAAGGTCAGAGTCATTCAATAGACGGTCCTCAAGGACTTGCATACCAGAGCGTAATAGCCTGAGACGAGTATGTCTGGTTCTCACTTCCTCATCCTCAGGATTAGAGCGGGAACTCTCTAACGAGGTACTGGTGTAGCGATTGCCAAAATCGTGATTACCAGGGTTGGTTGGCAAATGAGGGTCGATATTACGAGGATGGTAAGCCTCATCGAGTTCCATACGATCATATCCTCTGACAGGGGTTAGGTTTGTCAAGAGGATGGTCGATGGTAGCATCAGAGCTATAGAGATTAAATTTTGAAATATTATCTGTCTCGCCAGTGGTAACTGACTTAGTGGTAAACATACTGGCTGGTAAACCAGTAGGTCTCGGGTGTAACCCGGCCCGAATTTTTTTTCTTCTTCGGTATAGGAAGAATATCAGCCAAGTGGGACACGATAGAGGGGTCCACAACTGCTGCTGCCGCTAGCTCCTTCAAGAGCGCTTCAGTGCAGTTCAATTGGCGTCGAGATTGAGAGGATCCAACCACTCGTTGTCGAGTTATGGCGTCCTCAGCTTCGGCCCCAAGATTTGGGAATGGCTTCTCCATCGATGGCGAAACCGAAATTTTCGGACAGGTCAATACTTCCTTTTCACGCCGGATTTGTGCTGGAGTGTCCTTTAGATGTGGAGTTATAATGTCCCCGACATTCGTATCCACGAATTTTCCAGCCTTTCGACGTTTATCCCCAATATTTGACGGCACGTGGTCAGGGGGGGGCAAGCTGGGGTCCTGAGCTTCACTCCTAGGTGATACACGGACGCTGGCGAGCCTTTCCGCGGTGAGTAGTAGATACCTCTTCTTCCAAGGCTTTAGGATCCGACAGGTCATCCTCAGAATAATCCTCTGTACCAACCTCAGAATTTGCTTCCCCAACAGGTATCCTCGGCAGGCTCAACTCCGGACAGGCTAGGTGTTTCCACAGGGACCTCAGGAACCTCGGCAGGCTTAGCAGGCTTAGAGCTGGCGGCTCCCTTGCCTTTAGAAGTACCCTTAGCCATAGTATTTGCTGGATAGTAAATCGATGTCAGACAGTCTAGAAGCAGTACACTACTGTAACTATTATTTAACTGAA
>LUCW03002671.1:70000-72832 GCA_001586965.3 Sphaeroforma sirkka | reverse complement strand
CAGTACAAATGTGCTGTTTTTTGCCCGATCGGGCTGACACTCTTCCGTTCCAAATGAGTAGCTAGCTGTGTATAGATAGATGTAACAATCACAGGTATATGTGGGTATGGGTATGGCAATATATGATATTATATACGTCATTATATATATATAATATATACATGTGTATGTGTGCGTGTGTGTGTGTGCGCATTATAAAACATATATATATACACGCATGCATAATATATATATATCCATATATATATATATATGTATATATATATATATTATATATAACTGTATATATATATATATATATATATATATATGCTATTATATATATATATATATATATATATATATATGATATATATATATACATATATATACATATATATATGTGTGATGTGTGTGTGCGTGTGTGCGCATATATACAAAAAAAAATGCATATATATATATATATATATATATATATATGCACTCCCGCTGTGTAAATAGACTGATTAATTGATCGGTTTGGCGCTCTTCCCGGTCCAAATGGGTACTCAGCTGAGTATGGGTGAACGTATATTCGTTAACGGTCAGAGCCCGCAGTTATACGGTATATGGTTGATATGTGTACAGTTTGTTCATTGCTTAAACAAATATAAATGGAAGAAAGTTGTACTTATTAAATATCTTTAACATTGAAGTGCCTCACCCATCTGTTTGACACCCCATAGCTTCAAGTAGGTATCCACCTGTACTTATAGTAACCGTATATATTTTACATATGTATGTATATAGAATACACATGTATGTGTATCCCGATATATTTTCTAAGATGTTACCTAATACCAATACTTCACTCTAGTAACGCCTCACTGAGATAGTATATACTATTAACACGCGCGCCTATACACTCGCACGTACCCACCAAACATATGTGACATACACCACACATTACGTGCACATACACAGCAAGTGGGCACATCCACTAAACACATATACAGCCCCAATAAACAAACATGTGCAATCACTTACAACGTGTAAAAGTATCGACACACATATATGCTTCTCTGACGGCTACTTAGATTGAGCTACATACATTTGAGATACGTATCTGCACGAATCTCCACATGTGTTCATGTGTTGCATGCATCTGATATCGATCCATATTGTGTAAATTTTCAATAAATATACTAAGTTTGTGCGTGCTTTACATATCTACTCCTCACACATACACACATATGTAAACATGCGCTTATCTTTCTGGATTGCCCTCCGCATCTGTGCGTTTACAAATACAAGAACTATCCTGCAACTCGTTTGGAGTTTTGTACTGCTAAAAAACCTCTATGTAGTACAGGGACACTATCGTACAAACAAACAGGATTGACCGGTTTTTTTAGCAAACAGCAGAACGAGGCATGTGCCATTACGTATGCACCAACTATTCCAACACAACCACTATGTTTCTAACAATAACCAGTCGCGCCAGAGAAAAAAAGTAGCCCAACAGGACCACATGGGATCTGGCTGTATGTTTCGAATGAACCAACGCAACGCAACAAAGCCGCGTAAGGTAGCCTATATATATATAACATATATTACATATATATATATATATATATATATTATATATTATGCTATATATATATATATATATTATATATACGCATATTATTATATATATTGATATATATATATATATTATTATATGTATTATGTATATATTATATACTATATATATATATTATATATATTATATATTATGGTTATTATTATTATACATTATATTATATATACATGCTGATATTATTATTACATACAATGTGTATGGCATATTATATGCGCCACCCAGTACGTGCGTGCGCGCGTGCGTGCGTGCGTATGGTGTGTGCGCGTGCGTGCGTGTGTGTATTGATGTGCGTGTGTGCGTGCGTTGCGTGTGTGCGTGTGTGTTGTGTGTGCTGTGTCCGTGTCCCAGTCTCAGTCCATGTCTATATATATATAGAGATATATATATATATATATATATATATTATATATTATATATATATATATATATATATATATATATATACATAATTATAAAGATATAGATGACTTTGGGCTAAGCACAGTGTTATATACATAACCTGAGATAATGATATAACAACACCTGCAAACGAGAGCCGTAAGTCTGCGAACGTTCAAGCACCACATACCGCTTGTGCCGAAGTGACATCAGTGGGTACCACGAGACACAGCCACAAGCCGGACAGAGAAGCGTTCAAAGTGACATAACATGGTGTGTTATGTGATGAAGTGTCGTGTGATGAAGGTATTAGTGCATGAATGTGCCCACATGTGTCGGTGTGTCGGACAAATAAACGTTTGAAACATACCCAGAATGTTGACTAGAGATAGCCTGTAGGTGCATGTATCTCTAAGATCAAAGTGTATCATTGTGTGCGTGTGTGTGTGTAGCTTTGTACGCGTCTGGCATACAACCATCCTCAAACATGCCATGGGGAAGGATCACATATATGTGTCTGTGTATGTGTATGTGTGTGTATGTGTATGTGTATGTGTATGTGTGTATGCATGTGTTTGTATTTTTTTGCACGCGTAAGACTATTTACTATAAACAAACACAGCTTGCAGGCCTGGCAGAAATGCTCCTGCTATGTGCCATGATGGAAGCATTGTTGTTAGCGTGTATACTGTCATAGATGCACATAGATAGTTGAGTACAATCTATGTATATATACGTGTATGTGGGCATATACGCAACTATGTAGATGTATATGATGAGCTATGACCGATAAAACACTGTCTTTGGGCCTAATATGAAAGCGTCTGCAATAGTATGTAATATCGCAGTGT
>LUCW03002671.1:60000-67500 GCA_001586965.3 Sphaeroforma sirkka | reverse complement strand
CCACATCCATCACGTCCGCATCTTCATGAATTCCCATATCGTATCGTTCTTCAGAGAAAGCTATTTACACTACCATAAAAAATCTGCATAAGCACATCTAAATATCTAAATCTCACTTTTGATGGATCGCTAGATTCGGGATCCTACACAGGATCAGAAAATAAAAATCGTGACAGGCAAAATCTTATCGTTCTCATCAGTGATCACTGATCAGTGAGTGTGCGAGACTGTGAGCACTGCTGAGCAGTGAGACTGTAAGACCGAGGGTCCAAGCCTCCGAGTCTTTTTTTGTTTTTTTTTTTTTTTTTTTTAAAAAACAACAAAAGGACTTTTGTTCTAGTTTTGTTCTTATTTTTGTGTCATTCGGCAATCCTTATAATTACAAAAGAGTATACATGTTTATACTGGTATGAGCTCACTTGGTCTTCTTAGCCGGATTCTCCCATTCAGACACAATCTTTCCCCAATCCGTTTTCAGTCAGACCGGCCACTTCCTTCGCTGCTCTGATACCTGAGTCATACGCTCCATCGAGTGTCTGATAGCGACCATCCAGATTAGTGTGCTCACCAGCAAAGAACATTACATTATCAACAGGAGCGGCCAGGTTCTCCCAGTCTTCTTTAGTACTGTACAACCTGAGTCCAGAATAAGCTCCTTTCGTATAGGGGTCAGTGTTCCATCGACTAGCCATGTACGGAGTCGGTTCGAGGATATTTTCTTTACCATAGCACATGATGGGTTTTTTTTTCAGTGCCATATTTTTCAATTCTTTGTCGCTGAGTGACTCATGCCAGTAATCATCTGATGCCCAAAAGAAGCTCAAAACGGGCTGATAAGTATCGGACTTAGCATCAGTCGAATCATGTTTTCCTTTGATCTGTAGTAGACTTCCGGTCCAAATCCACTCGCCCAAGAATGTATCATGGCGTGGATCGCTCTCCTGTGGTACAAAAGTCATTGTTCCCAGATCCTCTTCCCAGAAACGGGAAGGAAATTCTAAATGGAGGTGATTTAATCTGTATAGACGAAACGGGAATGTTGAATATGTGAAGCATGGCGAACCATCTCTCATGTTAATGGTACATGCTAAACATATGACAATAAACTGAAGATAACTGTTAGATCGCCGCTGACGTTCTCACTATAGCATGGATTGATTGTAAATTTCTATGTCATTCTCGGTAATCTACAAACAAAGGACAATCAAATGGTGTTATTATATAACAGGCAGCTGCTACCTATGTACAACGTAAACAGCAGGCTGAATATACCTTGCTATGCCCGCGGCGATTTGTCGACAACACCTTATTTGCAGGCAATGGTGGTACAAACTTTACGTCTCCAGCAGCTAAGACCCCTAAGGGTAAAGTGGAGATAATTGTACTTCCCGATGTAATATTCCTATCTTCGCCGCTGGTACCTTCAACGGTTATAATAGGGTTCTTCGGATCTACATAGTCAATACGGGTAACTCTGTAGCTCAGTACAACCTTAATGTCCTTCAGTAGTGCGGCAGGCACTTGTTGCATACCACCTACAATTACTCTGTCCTCCTCTTCGATTGTCCTCCAATGGTAATCATCTTTAAAGCCGAACAGCTTGAACTGCGACAGTGGCAACCCCCAGTCTTCCTCGAACACCTTGTTTAAATGCATAAATAGCAGGTCTGTGGTGTCTGTGTTCATTTATGCCATTTTCACGAATGTACCATCACGCATCAAGAAGCCATTCATCACTTCATTTGCTACCCATGCGAGAGACACATCCTGCTGCCCCTTAGCTAATCGATCAGCTTCTAGCTTTGCTACGCATTCCCACCAGTCTTCATATGCCGCCCAGCCCAACTCCATCTCTCCTTTAGTATAAGTTTCGCCGTTGGAGGCCTTCGCCCATTTCATTCGATCCTCGGGCCCGATATACGCCGAATTGCCGCCCGATTCTATTGTTTTCAGACCGAGTTTTTTTTTCTGCTACCCATCTGACACTGTTGTCCACACTACCCCCGTGGATGTAGGTTCCACCTGTATCCAAGGGAAATCCAGAACCCCAGTCCTGGATAGTGTGTCACATCCACCCACCCTATCTCTCGCTTCCACGACCACAACCTTGCACCCTCTTGTGGTCAAATCTCGGGCTGCTGCGGCACCTGCCATTCCGGCCCCAATAATAATTACAGGGTCGATGGCACACCTCGCGGTTTTTGCAGAGGTTTCAGGAAGGGCATTGCCGAACCCTTAGAAGGCTACTATGGCGCAAATAGCGGCTTGTGATAGTTTCATAGTGATTGTTGTTGATGTTGGTTTACTGCTTGCTACTTGTGTATACGTAGGTTGCTGTATGCCAATGATGTATTTTCGGGCCCACTTTTATACTCCGAATGAGTACTTGCTAAATACTGGCTTTTCTAGTGTCACCCGCGCGATAAGCATATCTACTCTATTTTAAAGTGCTATATAGTGAAGACAGTCGGGACACTCGGACAGTCACAAGTTATATATTTTTTTTTAAATGTTTTTATCTTCATACAAATGTATTTATACATATGTATTTACATACATATTTATGTTCAATTTTGAATTTTCAAAAGTCTATGATTTTTGAAACAGATTTGTTTTTATTTTGCTTTTTTTGTTTTGTTACGGTTTTTTTTTAAAACCACTTTTGAAAGTACAGTACATATGAACACAAATTTTAAAAATAAAATAGCTACTGTAACTGTCTATGTGTATTTAACAGCTATTGTTCAACAGTTTACTAGCTAGTGTGCTGTTAAGTGTTTTCTGATGCAATCTACTCTTAGGTTTAAATGAAAATGAAGCGTTCATCATATATGATTATGTGTCTACTACTAGTGTCTACTTAACAGGAAACACAGAAAATTTATTAGTTTCTCGTCATTTTTTTTTATGAAAGGCATTGATTGAAGGATTGCACAATGTGCGCGGAGTCATGGAATACAAGTAAAACGCTTCACACACTCGCGACCGGCCACATACTTCCTCGCTTAAATAGATTTGAAGAAAGCACATCTGACGTATCAGTTGAAATTTGAACACCAGTCGCACACAAATAGCAGTGCAACTAAAGTAATAGCCGCTTGTTCTTCGAGAGTATGCTCAAATGCCTCACAACCGCTTCCAACTTTACATACATATTGATTTATGTCGTTCAAATACTAGATCATCCAGCCATCGGTGACGTAGAGATTCTTTCACATTAATCTTCCGATTTCCAATGGAAAATTGTGGAACCGCCATTTCCAGATTATTTGTATTTTTGACACTTTTACTTTGAAAAATAAAATGGAGTTGGAAAACAAACGCCCGCCGAAATAACCATTTGTTGATACTATCGAGGGTTTCCCAGTTCGTAATAATTGAATTTAGCGTATTCTAACCCGATCAGAAGCCCACACACCTAAACTAAATATGTTTCTCTTGAACAGTCTCGAGTGAACATTGTATTTCGATATTGAGCCATTTCAGACGCAATAGTATAAAGATTCTATTATCCCAAAAAAAACCATTCTGCTATCCTTACAAAAGAGTGTACATGTTGCTGGTATGAGCTCACTATTCAGACACATTCTTTCCCAATTCATTCTCGGTCAGACCAGCCACTTCTTTCGCTGCCCTGATATCCGAGTCATACGCTCCTTCGAGTGTCTGATAGCGACCATCCAGGTTAGTGTGCTCACCAGCAAAGTACAATACATTATCAATAGGAGCGGCTAGGTTCTCCCAGTATTATTTAGTGCTGTAAACCATGAGCCCGGAATAAGCTCCTTTTGTATAGGAGTCGGCGATCCAGGCGCCAAGAGCGACTTGTGATAGTTTCAAAATGACTGTTTTTTATATTGGCTTCTTGCTATGTGTTCATTCGCAATGTCAGTATGACAATGGAATAGTCTAGAGCCCACTTTTGTACTCAGAATGATGGTGAATATATACACTGTATTTGAATATTCAAAGTTGAGGTCAGTGCAGACTATAGTCATTCGTAACACAAGTGTTGTTTATATATTTGTGTTTAAAAAAATGTATGTTCCTAAACTACAATATGTAGTCATTATTTACATGCACAGTTGCCCACACACAACTACACCCGGACACACCGCCCATATGCCGCACACGGCACAGCGCACAACTGCACACGCACTATTCTTTATATAAGTAAATAGCATTGCTAGTTTGTTATTTACTACACCATATTTGTCTTTGCCGAAGTATGTAGACTGGATTTTTTCTGGGTTTTTTTAAAACATATTTTTATTTTTTTAAATACAAAATATATGTTATTATATTTTAGTCCCTATATTTGTTTTTAGAAGGCTATGTGCCTGTGTCCCTATGTAAATAAATATTAGATTGTAGGAAATATATATTTAGGGTCGGTCATATTTACCCCTAAATTTCAGCGAAATTCACTGAAATTTCATTTTTTTTTTTTGATATTATTTTGTTTCAAAAGAAAATTTCGTTTCTTCATTTCAGGAAATGAAAGTGGATGAAATTTCATCAACTTCTTTTCCACCAGGAGAAGTTGTTTTGGGCCTGAAATGAAATGAAATGAGATTATGAATTCGATGTTTGATTGGCTGATAGAAACTCATTTGTACACACACATGTAGGATTTTAGAGTTTAGGGTTTAAAACCCTAAATTGGTCGCTTTGTTATTATTATTATATACAGTATCACATATACTTTCTAAAAATAAAATTTTAAAATTTTATTCACTTTCATTGTTCTATTTAGCGGTAGTACTGGCCTCATGTTCGCTTTATGAAACTATGAATTTTTTTTTTCAAAATTTCATATTTCAGGTTTTAAAATTCATTTTCATATTCAGGGGTATTTATGTCCGCTTAGTTGCAGACTGGCGGGTGGCACATGGCGAAACTATATCATACTGTATTTTTAAAAAAACACTATTTTTTTAACAGGCACGACAACACATGTGGTCATTACTCATTCACATGCCATCATGTCTCATGGAGTCAGGTGCAATGTATTTTGTTTTACAAAAAAATAAAAATATAAAAATACTGTACAGACAGACCTGGGTGTAATAGACCGATTCCGCGGAGGCATGTTTTCCGGACTAGTATCCAGAAGACTAGTCTTGTGCGTTTTGATTGATCAAGAGCTGCAAGCTTTGTTTGACTGCAAATTGCCTTGCAGCTTGTCTATACATATTGTTTTTTATTCTTTCTGTGTGTCAACCTCCATAACTGTGTCGTCGCCTTCTTTACGAGGTATTCTAGGAAAAAAGTCCGTCATTACTTACTGAGACTTAGCTTCAAGTATTGATGTGAAAGGTTGTTCTGTTGATGATTCACCAATGTCAAGGTCTAATGTGTCGCACTCCATTGAGCCTTCTTTTAAGGAACTTATAGTTTCTGTTGCTGTAGTCATAAGTATCTGAGCGTCTTGCTCAATATTCATCTACTCTTGTGTTGCTTCTCGTAGCTGATCATCACTAGGAGGTGTTGTCTGTGTTTCCACATTGTCATTCACACGTAGTGACACCGTTAGTTTGGTCACTTCATCGACGAATGCAGCTCGACGTTGAAACTCAGCCATTTCCATCTTCACCCTCGTATTCACATCAATATCAGATGGGGTTTGCTTATCAAAATATAAAACACATGAAAAAAATACAGACCCATGATGAAATTTTCTGGACTAGTATACAGGTTGACTAGTTAATCAGGTGACTAATAAACAGGTCTGACTGTATGTAAATACATACAGTCATACCTCAATATATGTCCAGGTTCCGCTGAGGGTAAAACATTGGGCATATATAGAGGTAGACATGTCTGGGTCATATACTACCTGTGAGGTGCATAGGACAGATATGGAACTGATTGTATCCCTTCTCTCACGATATTTCCTTTGTGCATGCACTTCGTTAGACTGTTTAATTTTCAGAAAACTATGGTTAGACAGACTAATAGTTTTCTCTCATAAACCTCTGTAAATTTTTATACTTATACCATATGTTGTACTTGCAGCTTGTACGGCTTCTTTAACTAAATCACTCTTATAGTTCTCTCTCCATGGCTTGCTCAGGTCATATCCACTCTTTTTTTGATAGTGCGCACGACGACACCTTTCTCGTCGTTTGTTAGATTAACTCTCTTTGCTGGAACGGCACACACCTTTGATAACACAGTTTGTTTGTACAACTTCTTTTTAATACTATTGAACAGTGTCTTTACTATTGTATCTGACGCTTCATTTATCCCAGACGATGTACCTTGGTTAGACGTCGATTGTGTCGTTTCATCTTCCTACATTACATCAGAATCAGTAGTTGTCTGATCTAACAGTGATGCTGCAGATATAGGTGGTGTCAATTGGTCTGATTGGCTCGTTGTTGATGCATTTGGTGGCTTGTAATTATCTGTAGACAAGCAGTAATTCGATCCAAACCCCTCACCAAGATGCACGCCACAGAAGGCATGCTTGTTACGATCGCAACCAGTACATTTGTGAGCACCTGATATTGGTTGCGTGATTGTGCGCCCTTGCGCGCAACAGCGACCTAAGCTAGAAGTATCTTCCATAAAGAAGAAGTAAGTCTTACCGTGGCCCACTCATGGTTGCATCACTAGGGAATATTGATGATGAGTAAAAATTTAAACTGAGAGCTTCTGATTAAGACCATAGTTCTAGGGGTCGCCCAAATGAAAAGTGGACATATATAGAGGTAGACACTTGAAGAGGTAGACATATAAAGAGGTAAATATGACTGACTGTACGTACTTTTGTGTTTGTTTGTTTTTTTTTTTAAATGTGATTTTTTGTCTAATTTAGAAGGCTATGGATTTTTCTGTTTGTTTGTTTTTTATATAAAACAAAACAATTAAAAAAAGATGTTTTAAAAAAAATGTTTTCAGAGGGCTATGAAAAAGTCAAACCAACCATAGCCTTCTCAGAAGGCTATGAAGTTAAATATAAACCAACATTTTTATTTAGGGGAAGTCCGCACACTCCGGTTCATCGACATGCTTTGCAATTGCTGCACTCCTGTTTTAACACACTGCATATGAATAAAATAATAAATCTTAGGCTTTCCAGTGAACACTGCTACAAATGCATGTCAGCAACCGTACTGAGTTTTTCAAAACTCTTCACTTTTTGTATATAGATATAGTGGCTAATTTTAATGCATATCGAACTCTACCACACAAACGCACCATAATAAACAGGCACACTAACCATTAATTGATTGGCGTTGGGCTTCAACCCCTTGCAATAGGAATCAGAGTACGTTTATTTACTAAAAATATAAAATAGTCAGTATTCAATCATTAGCCCGCCGATGAATCGAGAATAGCTAATTAGAAAGTCGTGAAGAGCTGTTCCAAAATGGCAGCCTTGGGAACACAATCGAGGGCGATTAAAATTCAACTCAGTGACAACTTCCTATTAGACTTCAACACAATTTTCCCGCCGGAATGCTCGGACTCGACAGTGTCTTCATGTTCACA
>LUCW03002671.1:47500-55000 GCA_001586965.3 Sphaeroforma sirkka | reverse complement strand
GGGGCACGTGCACTCTGTGGCCTATGATGTAGGTCCGATTACAAGTATCATATACATGTAGTATTTATATAAAGCAACAATGAGCAATTCCGGCAGTAGTCAATAGTAAGGAGCATACATAACAAGATCGTACCCACGGACACAAAACCCTTCTTTCTGCACTTGCTCTATTTAGATATACTTAGATATATTTATTGGACTGTCCTCAATACTTGCGTACGGACCAGCGTCTAAATACAGACTCTAGCATAAAGTCCTCGATAGTATCAAAATTTTACACTAACAACTTTCTCCAAATCAACATAACACCATGGTATCTCTAGCTGAACCCCGTCGCAAGACCAAGATGTCATTCGACCCCAATAACAAGACCTGGCAGAATGATGAAACCAAGTTTGGCAAAACACTTATGAAGAAAATGGGATGGTCAGATGGTGACGGTTTGGGAAAGGAGAGAAAGGGAACAACATCGCATTTAAAAGTTAAAGTGAAAAATAACTCCTTAGGATTAGGCGCAGACAAGCAAGGTGCCGGGGATGAGGCGTGGCAGGATCTGCAGGCGGGATTCAATAATTTGCTCGAGAACTTGACCAACGCACACACCACGGGAGAGGACAACTCGCACAAGAAGGCTACTACCAAACTCGAAGACAAGACTAACGCCAGTAAACGCAGATTTTACGGAAGGTTTGTGAAAAGCAAGGATGTGTCCAACTACACAGATCACGATATGAACCAGATTCTAGGTAAAAGGGACGCACTGGCTACAAAGGTAGTGGAGACTACTACTGAGACTTTTGAGTTGGGTATGGAGATCTCGGAGGACCAAGACCAGTGCAAGGTGTCCGGTCTGGTGACTACGACGAATACAGTCAGTATGACAGACTACTTTGCAAAACGATTAGGTAGGTATATATATATATATATATATATATATATATATATATATATATATATATATATATATATATAAATGTTGCGTTTATGCTCTAGCGTGGTTATAGTTCTGTATGTGTCATAGACCATTCTTGTTCATGGTACCGATGTGTGTTTCCTGATATGTATAAAAGTGCTACTTATGTATCTGATACAGTCACTATTTAACGTACATCTCCTATCACCTGGCAACTCAATACAAGCTCCGCGTGTTTAAACCGTGATGTGAGAGTGTTGCAAATGCAGTATTCTTCGCATGTGGTATTGCAAACGAGATGAAGGAAAGCAGTATAAATTACTATTAAACTCGCATATGTTTCTTTGTAGTTTTTAGGAAGTATATGGCGCATATATATATATATATACATGTACATTGCACAGACATACATATCTGTATTTGATATATATATATCTTTTCCTGCTTTTCTTTTCCCGGCGTTTACATTGTATTGGTTGCGTATCAAAACAAAGTTAGTGATATATATGTATATATATATACATATCTTTTCTTGCTTTTTTTTTTCCGGCGTTTACATTGTATTGGTTGCGTATCAAAACAAAGTTAGTGATATATATATATATATATATACCTCCTTTCCTGCTTTTTTTTCCCCGGCGTTTGCATTATTTCTTCTGGTCTTCATTTCATATCATTGATTTCCAACTTATTATTAGCCATCTTGTGTATACTCATATTTATATGTACTTATCTGTTTGTAATAGCCGAGAGGCGAGCAGCAAGTAGTGTCACGCCGATTGGCGACAGAGAAGATAGTGTGGCCTTAGAAGTTGTAGGTAGCACCAGTGGCGGTAGTACAAGTGCAGATAGCAGCGTGGTCACAAGCGATGCGGCGGAAGTCGAGGAAGAAGCCAGTGTCACAGTACTGGACGATACAGAGACTGACAGTATAGTAGAAAGCAAGGCTGAGAAAAAAAGTAAGAGTGGAAGCAAGAAAAGTAAGAAAGAAAAGAAGAGCAAAAAAGAGAAAACAAGTAAGAAAGACAAGACAGCGCTACCGAGCGAAAGTGTGACTGATGTAAATGAACCGATATCTAAGAAGGAGAAGTCAAGGAAACGATCAAGGACTGTGGAGGATGTTGAGGAGGTACAGCAGTCACCAAAAAAAGCGAAGAAAGATAAGGTAACGTGGTATGGACGTGAGTATATTCATATATATATATATATATATATACGTGAATACATGTACTTCTGCATATTAATACGCATTTGTAGCCAGATGCTCAAAGCTTCCACTCGAGTTTTAAAGCCGGATTAATGGTGGCGTTCGCCCCTGAATGCCTGGCACGTGTCTATTGCGATGATATATGTTTGTATTATTATCCTATATTGCTCCCCTATATCCTTTAAGTGATTTCGTATGTAGCAGTAACATGGCACAATGAATCAGTTGAAATCGTAAATATGTTGATATGTCACAAGTCTGCGTCTTTTATTTTAGCATCAAACCGCTTCATAGACTAATCGCGGTATAACTATCATTTACGCCGTCATGGATCGTTCCATGTATCGTAGCAGGTGTGTGTGTACGCGTGTATTTATCTCTCAATATATATGTGAACATTCTGTCATTCATCTTGTGCTTTCATCATACATTTTTTTTCTTGTCGGATCAACGGATGCTTGTCATTCAATCGTAATTTTCAGTCAACTGATAAATTCGTTGTTATTCGTTACCAATGTGTATACAGAAGCACTCCGATGCGTCACAAAAGAAGGAGAAGAAGGCATCAAAAGAGAAAAAGGCTAAGAAGTCCAAGAAATAAGTATTCAATGAGAAATAGAAGTTAACTCATAGTACCTCCTGATTTATCAAGGCTAGTCATAATTTATAAAAGATAAAATCGTTTGTTTCTTAAAGGAGCTATAATATTCTTTGCTTCTTTCTTAGACGCGATTACAGGTTGAACGGTCGTTCACTAGTATCGGAGCTCAATATTGAAACATTGATCAGTTAGATATTATATTGACATGTTGAAAGACTTTTATAAGAATACATATTATGCATCTTAGTATGTACTCAACGCACCGCCGTCTAGATATCATTCCCTATTATAACCGTCTAGCGTACTTTACTTAGTGAACAACTGGCAAGATCTGTTGCATGGATGCATGTGTACTGAAATTCAATGCCTAAATGTAAGCGATATTGATTTATTAATTGTGTCGAGCTCGTGTGTCCCTTTCTTTGATTAGGCAAAGCAAACAGGACTGTCTCCGAGTGGAGAAATCATCATTTTACCTCGGTCGTAAAAAGTCTCTCACTTGATCGATTGAAATCGATTCTGTTCCTGTGTTCCATGACATAACCCGCCTTTTTTAAGAATGTCTACAAATGAAGCATTTTACAGAAAAAGCGGTAATCTCAAATAAGCCAGAAAAAGCAAAAGTTGATTTACTCTTGATTTCGCTCTCAATAAATGCTTGACAAATGAAAATCAATAATTCATCGACAAATTTTGCTTCAGGAATGCTACAGCCAAAACTGAGTACCATTATCCAATCATGTTCACGAAATCAAAGTCGCTGCTGTAAAATCGTTCTCAATTCTAAAATAAAGAGTTGATTGAAATCGCCGTAGAAGTCATTTACAGCCAATCAATCATGTGTATAAATATAAGAACCACAATTTTTTCAGCGGGGTATGCTTCTTGTAAACTATCACCCAATGGGCAATGATACGCCCACATTCGTGGCTCGCAGTAGGGGTAGCCCATCGATACATCTCAAAACGTTTGTACTGCATGCGTCTTTGTACAATGTGTTCATATCGATAGAGGCTGTTTCTTCAGGTATGCTAATCTACTATTCTGCATCTTTTTTAAATCGCTATTACGTAAAACAACTTGCGCAAAACTGGGTTGCGCATGAGCAGGTTTCTCTAGCCAGCCAATCTCGAAAAGATCCAAAGTCACTAATTTTATTGAACGTAGATTTGTGATATGAGAGGAATATATGTATACACTGTTTCAGGTAATGCAATTCATTCTGTCATAGAATAGATGGTAGAAACAATCGCGTACACATAAAATATAGCTTAAAAGATATACAAGGCTCAGACGTATACCTATATAGCGCACGTACGCACATATAGCTCGGGCTATCCACGTTTAGCTTAACGTACTCATACATTGTCTGCCTAATGACAATAGACTCAGGCATCATGTCTCCAGGCATGCCCGATTCTAGTAATTTTCTAACCTCAGTGGGCATGGGCGCAAACCAAACTGCAAAATCAATGCAGCAGCAGCAGCATAGAAGTACAGATGCGATAATGCGCGGCACCATGTCCAATCCTGATTTTCAAGGGAATAGAGACAAGACTCCACTAACATCTAGTTCTTTGTCTGAGACATCCACAGTACACGGACGCCCATATTCTCTAGTTGAGGGACCAAATAATCCTTTGTTCTTCAACACCCCGATGTCTATGAACCAGAATCTCAACCAAGTATTGGGTCAGAATCCGAGTCATAACCAGACGTTGGCACAGGGATTAAATTCTGGACTCAACTTAGGGATGCCAAATTTTACACCCTCGCAACAAACGCAGCAAATTGCACAGCAGCATTTCCAGCAATCTGTGCAGTTACAGACAACCCTAATGTCGCAGCAGCCACAACCGCAGCAACACTCGCCGCAAGCTGTACCAATAGGGCAACCACAGAGTGCACAACAACTGCAGCACCAACCTAACTCGCCATTGAATTCGCTGAAGTGGGGATTGAATTCGCCATCGCCCGAGTTGCAGCGCTCATTCACCCCAGGACAACTGGCCATGCATGCGCAGCCCATGAGGCTGATGCAATCTATGTCGATGGGCTCGTTTGATCGAGCAAGCATGCGCGGCAATACAAATCCATTGTGGCAGATACAGGCAGTACCGGCACAATTCAACCGACAGGATATGAAGAAGGCGGCTATGCGACCAAGGAATACACCGATCCCTATCAAAAGTAAGGTATCGGCCGATGGGACTACCGGTGTTGAGAAGCCGGCAGAAGATGCACATCGTAAAGTGCGTAAGCGCCGTGGGTTTAAGGAGTTGGTGCGCAACATCACATGTGCGTATAACGGGTGCTCGCGTGTATATGCAACAGAGAGCTCTCTACAAACTCACATACGCATCAAACACAACAACATACGTCCACAGGGTTACGAAAAGCCTGTTAAGAACAAAGAAGCGAAGCGAACTGTCTCCACACCTGCAGTACTGACCACTAAAAATACAGACACGGCACAAGTGTCGAATACAGAAAACCCCAGCGATGAGGCTGTGAAATCCAGTGCGGAACAATCTGAGCGAACTGCCGATTTGGTTCAGAGCAATGAAAATTCCAATTTGAATCAGCAAACAAAAACCGCAGAAACTGAGAAGGGTACAATGCAAGAGAAGACTGTAGATATACAGGACAAGGAGCATGATACGAATATGTCGTCCATCGCCGAGGCTACGGATGGCGAGATATTCTCCATGGACCAGCATGTCTCTAACATTCTGAGCGTGTCGGAGATACCTTCGCTGAAATCAGTACAGAGTGATATTACGAACATTCACTCCTCCATGTTTCATTCTACCAACACCGGGGGAGCATCCAGCACAACCACGCCAAGTCCTAATCTTGACAGGAAGCTTTCCTCTAGCAGTCTCATGCTCAACATGAAGCTAAGTGACTTGCATCTGGATGCGGAAACCCAGGCCAACATGCTGGTTGATAGCATACCTGAAGATGTAGAGCTAAACATACCTTCCCCTCGCGATATGATGTCAGCGCTGGACTTCGCACATGATGATAAATTTCAAGATCTTACCCGAAGACACAGTATGGTAACACTGTCCAATGCACCTATGTGGGAGTTAGAAGACCATTCAACCGCTTTCGTGAATATGTTCAACGCTCCGGCCCATCAATCGTTGAGTTCCGCATCGGCTACACAGGCGAACAGTACCAGTCTAGCAATGGCGCTGGATGGCATTCCCGAGATTACATCTCCCGAATTCCTACTGGGTGACTCGCATCTGACAGATACCCGGGGACTGGATTTGATGGTAGATGAGACCTTTGACTTCGACGATATGAACTTTTTGAACCAGGGAAGCTTGCTGCTTGGAGACATGAGCACTCTACTCAACTACAGCTGATGTGCTATGGGTTTCGAGAAGTTAAAGCAATATATTGTAATTCATTGCAAGAGGGATGACGGTCCGGTACTCTCAGGATGTGATGATCATCCGGCAATGTGTACGGCAAGGTCAATAGCATTGCGAGAAGGTCGACCGGGACTGTACTAACTTGATTTCAATAGACATAGAAGAAGAGGGAAAGTATTATAAGCCCGTTTTAAGGCCCTTATTTGGCAAAAATGATATACAAGTCTAGCACCAACTTGTTGTAGCGGTCTCTGCGAAGTCGGCGTAGGCATTTACAACACATAGACTCAGAAAGAGATTCCCCAACAGCGGAAGAATAGGACCCGCTGTTAAATATTCATGAGCAACACTTAGCCTGTATTTGGGGATAGGCTCCTACGCACTAGAGTGCTTACCTTTGGCCTTTGCGCGAAGCATAGAGATTTTACGGTGGAAAAGGATTACGCAACCTGACCGACCACGACAGTCATGATAGTCACGCATGAACAGAGAACACCTGAATTTCAGTTCGAATGCTGAAGTAGTCTGCTATGCTAGTTTGCGAACACTGAAAGTGGTTTGCATTTCAGTTCGAATGCTGAAGTAGTCTGCTATGCTAGTTTGCGAACACTGAAAGTGGTTTGCATTTCAGTTCGAATGCTGAAGTAGTCTGCTATGCTAGTTTGCGAACACTGAAAGTGGTTTGCTGGAACAGTGGTTCTGTGACCATGAGACCTACAGAGGTCTAAGACGTCAGAGGAATGCGAGGTGTGGCGACACTATTTCGATTTTACGTACGCAATGAAGTACGCACAGTTAGAACTCTGCAAAAAAGCCCGCGAATGAGCGGAGGACAATTACACTAGGAGAGCACTTGCTGTACTAGATTTTGACAATAAATGTAATTCACAGAGTTTTTTTGTAGACATTGGCGTTCGGATAATACATCGCGATGGTGGTACACGCACAGAACATTGCGCGATCGTGTGAATGAAATTTTTACTTCTCTCAGCAGATCATAGTACTTAGAGGAGAGAGTGTATCTACTAGCATACACCTACACTAAATTGAACCAGTCGAATAAACTTGCACCTCAGTATATGTGGAAATTCGTCTCACACCAATTCATCCCAATCTAATAGAAAGGTCATGCAATCCTGTAGCTGGTTTTGAGTCTCACGATGATCGTACCGAAGCAAAGCACCAACGCATGTATCCTTATTACATCGGGTGTCTATTCTGTCTTACCGGTAAACATGATTTCTTGTTGCACTGGGTGTTTAGTCTGATCTATAATATCTGTCACCTCTGATTTACAATATAAATGTGTATCTCTGGAATGTCTGTGTCTGTAATACTTGGAAGTAATATTTGGAATGCATGTATCCAAAATGTCGGTGTATCTGAGACAACT
>LUCW03002671.1:0-42500 GCA_001586965.3 Sphaeroforma sirkka | reverse complement strand
AATGACATGTGCAGGTGTATACATGTAGACAAATGTGCGTGCACAATTCTGTTCGTGTACACGTGTGCTTATCCTCGTCCTGGATTTTTGCGATTTGACATTTGGCGCAGCTTGCTGGCATCATGCGCGCATAAGGTGGGTTGTATGAGGTGAGGCTATGCAATGTATACATGCCTGAAATGAGGTCTGTACTAGTTCACCTAAAATCCTAAAGTTAATTTGTACACTAACAGGATTGGTATACAATATTGTTATTGGTATACATTGGTCTAATTCGCACATGGAGATGGGCTGCAAATGTTTTAACGACATGAGAAAGCTGCGGCCGTACCAGAGTCACGACTGAACACTTGCGGTGTTTACACTGATCCCGCCTATAATCCAAAACTGAAACTCGTACCTATTTCATCCCACGTAATACTGAATTCCTCTGGTGTTAATTTCATGTATATGTGTGTATTTGTACGTGTGTGTGTTTACGTGTTCTGTCGACCGAAGCGTTTGTCACTACGAAGCCACGGAAATTCATGCATAAATAGTGTGTCTCACACTTGTTATGTGGAGTTGTACTTGGGAGAGGGCACCGATTACGTCTTCAACTTAATATACTCATAGTCGCATTCTATTCATGGATGATCTCTTGCGATTAACATACATATTGTGTATCACTCCTTTACTGTGCAGTGAATATGGCTACAAAAGCATTTGCGAGTGTGAAGTCACTGCAGCCCTTCCAGAGGTTCGGACCAACGGCTGCAGGATTGGCACTGATTCCGTTTTTGCCAATGATCTGCGATGAACCGGTGGAGAAGATAGTAGACACGGCGTTTGACACGCTCTGGCCCACTAAAAAGCATGCGCATCAGGACTTAGTAGAGTCCGCTCCCGAGACGAAGAAGGAACTATAAATGAACTGGCTGGTATCTCGCATCTGAGGCGAAATTAATATCTTGGCATGGAATGGGAGATGAAGCTGAGTTTTTGAGATTCACTTGATAGTATCATTGTCGGTCTCAATTGCGGATGAACCGCTGGAGATTTGGATATAGAAGCAGGCTAGCCAGGACTTAGTATTGTCCGCCACCGAAGCCGACGAAGAAGTAGAATGGGGGATGAATGTTACCTGATTTCAGGAAGTGGACACAACAGGATGGAGTAAACCCGAAATCTAGGGTGAATCAGGCTAGATCCGTTTATGAGGAACGGTGGAAAACATGGTCGACACAGTATTCACTACATCACGACCTATCGAACAGCATGCATAAAATGACTCAGTAGAGTCCGCTGTCGAGGTGTAGATTGAAGTGTAACCCTATGAGATCTGCGTTGTTTAGTACATGTAGTATGATGAACAGTAGGGAAGTAAACATATGCACTGCTAGTATATATATTTTTGCTTTGTGTCGAGCCAGTAGAGTTGGTAGTTGGCACGTGCACAAAACAGACTTGCTGTTCTACTCTTTTCTCACGATGGCCTCATCTAATATGTACATCGACCCGGGCGCAAAACTTTCACTGTTTACGCCTTGCATTAGGCACTCCAGCTCGTCCAATTACACAGAGCAACAATGCAGCTACAGCTACACCTATCAATCCACGCTATGCAGTGATATTAAATTCAGGGTCGACACGATCCGTTTTATTTATCTATATCTATATATCATACAATACATATATCGACTTACCTTTGAGTCAAACATGTCAAAAGCAAAGCAGACACCTACAGTTACAGCTACACCTAGCAATCCACGATATGCAGCGGTTTCAAATTAAGGGTCGGCAGTCGATTTAATTTTCTTCTGATCCTTTTTATTTCTATATGTTGTACAATAACCATATTGACTTATTCTACCTGACTGTTGTCAAGCTTAGTAGTTGATTCTGATTGAACCTCTGGCTTTTTTGACCAACATCTTATCGCCATAGATCCCAAAGAGGCACCAATCACGGCACAAGCAAAGCAAATACCCACCCAAGCACCTGTAGAGAGATCTTCACTAGTGGGGCAAGAGACTGGTTGTCCTGTAGATGCCAGAGTTTGTGATTGGGGATACGTACAAATATTCGTGTTATACACATACGCGCTCATAAAAATTTCGGATGATGCGTACATATATACGAGAAACGAAGAGCTCTAGCAAATTCATACATCTATATCTACGTCCATTTCTATAATCAAGCCGTTTTGTTTTGACTTCTGCAACGTGCCACATGGATATTCATATGTAGAATCGTCGTTTTAGGGTTTGCACACACATGGGTTGAAGACTGGGGACTGCTAAATACCGGCGAGAATGCTGTGATGTCTGCACACAACTTTTTGACACTCCGGGGAGCGACAAGAGACCCAATGAAGTGGACCACGTGCATTCAACAAACTATCCAGAGATATGGCGACCGAGTTCAAACTATGATCGGTCAGCATCACTGGCCGAAGTTCGGAAACGAAAACGTAGTTGAACATCTCACCATGACCCGCGACTACATCAAATTTACTCATGACCAGTCCGTTCGACTACTGAATCTTGGATATGGTATGGAGGAAATCAGTGAGACAATCGAAATGCCCAAGTCCATGGACTCGTACTTTAATACACGTGGGCACTACGGTCATCTTAAACACAACTCCAAGGAGGTATATCAGTTTTACGTCGGCTGGTGTGATGGCAATCCCGCAGGTTTCCAGCGTCTACTCCCGGTGGAGAGAGCGCAGCAGTTTGTGGCTGATATAGGTGGGATTGAGGCTGTTATCGAGCGAGGCCAATGACTTCACGACAACGGTAACTACCGATGGTGTCCTGAAAGCATGAACCAAGCTGTGTTCAGCGATCCTACAAACATGGAGGCCAGATATCTGGAGGCCGACTGTTTGGAGCAAATCGGTTATGCCGAAGAGAGCGGTATCCGTCGAAACTTCATGCTCACAGGCACCCAAGAGCTTCGCCACGGCAAGAATGCGTACCCAGAGCCAGATTTAGACGAATCGTTCCTGTTGGAAATGCCACTCTGGATGATGTTGCAGAGCTTAGAGATCAAAATCGACCCCACAATGGCCGAACAGTCCAATGGCTTGTCATTGAATTTGGGGGTGAAGGATACCAATGAGAAGTTCAACATCATCATATCACACGCTGTTCTGATCTCCCTCCCAGTCGATGTCTTACCCACCACTGCCCGTGCTATCATTACCGCTGATAGCAAAAAGGCGATGGTTAATGTACTATCCACTGGTGACACCTCAGGTGTGGCTATCACAGGCGACAAGACTGCCTTTGCCGAGCTGATGGGCTGTGTCTCCACTGTGTCAGATGGAACCTGGAACATCATTGAACCGCGTGAACACTATGTCCCAAAGCCCTAGGCTACGTATCCCCAATCACAAACTCTGGCATCTACAGCACAACCAGTATCTTGCCCCACTAGTGAAGATCTCTCTACAGGTGCTTGGGTGGGTATTTGCTTTGCTTGTGCCGTGATTGGTGCCTCTTTGGGAGCTATGGCGATGAGATGTTGGTCAAAAAAGCCAAAGTTTCCATCAGAATCAACAACTAAGCTTGACAACAGTCAGGTAGAATAAGTCAATACAGTTATTGTATAACATGTAGAGAAATAAAAACGGATCTGAATAAACTTATATTGGCTGCCGACCCTCAATTTGAAACCGCTTAACTTGACGGCATCAGTCAGATAGAAAATACCAAAATAGCTATTATATAATATAACCGATAAATAGAATCGGATCCGAATCAAGCAGCTTTTGTTTTTCACTTCAGACGTTTATCATGCGATGGTCTGCTCCACTTCACAACGCAAGTCTTGAAACCGTCATTCATAATCAAAAAAACTGAACTTGACAACATCAGCCAAGTCGAGTGAGATTATTAATGTGGCTGCAGAAAATACACTATTTGAAAACTATTTGCTAACCTTCAATTTAATACCTCTACATAGCGTGGTATGCTACTTTAATATCTCTACATAGCGTTGTATGCTACTTTAATGTTTCTACATAGTATGCTATGCTACTTTAATGCCTCTACATAGCATGGTATGCTACCTAGGTGTTGCCGTAGGTACACTGTTCTCTGTGTAATTTGAAGATATGACGTGGCTAAAAGCCACTCTAGCAAATCCACAAAGGTAGTGCGCCCAGATCGACTTCCAAACTTGATATACCAGCCCTGGACATAGATGACTAAACGACGATTCTACAATATGTACGCATCATCCGAATTTTTCATGAGCGCATAAGCGTATAACACGAATATCTGAGTAATCACTCGCATCGTGTCGTTTGTATATATTGGTGACTGTGTTTGCTTTAATACGTACATGCACACGTGTGCACGATACATATAGACAGATAATATTTAAATATCCTACAGGAGCAAGGATACACGTCATCGCGACCTTCTGAAAAAAATAAAGATAGGCAGGAAAAGTTCACTGGCTACATTCGAGCACGGAGCATGCGAGGTTCAGGTAGACAAAAATCTAACGGCAAAATGCAAATCAATAATGTACATTGTAGACCGCCAGAATAGCTAAGTGCATCAAAATTTACCCGATTCTGCCAACTAACACATTGTTGCCCCGATTCGGGAATTGTATCACATAATATAGCAAAATGCTGTGCGTACTGTTAGGTATGAAATACACAATTGAACAGCTCAAGCAAGCCAACCCCACGAAGCTATAAACAAACAATAGAGCGTGTAGTATGTATGAGTATACAAAAAGGTACCAAGTAATGGTAGTATGTTTCGGCACTGTCTTCTCCTCAACTAATCATGTGCCATCGTACATACCTTACGTCAATCTGGGAAAATTCTATTCAATTATAAAATTCGCATGATAATGAAAAGCTGCATTAAACCTATCTACGTGTGCACAGAACATTTCAGAGAGACATTTTGATATTAATTTTTGTAATAAACGCGTGCAAATGTCATACCCTGGATATGCAACAAACTCATGTCATATTCTACGTCGACTGCACGCTCGCAGTATTGTGGCGTGTTTTGCCTTCTTAAGACTAATAGTCATGATTTATGAGTGTGATGTTATCGACACACCGTAAATATAAAATAAAAAACCGGAATGTTTTGTTTTTAGGCGGAGTATTAATTGCAGAAGTAAAACTCCTACCCAACGGAACTCAAGATTGGGCCGCCCTCAACTGATAAATAAATAAATTTGAACGGACGGACTTCAAAGTCACAGGGGCAGCCGCCCCACACTCCCGCATATACCTCTGCAAAATAACTAGTCAACTAAAAATTGCACATACATCTACAAAATATACATAAACAAAGAACGTGGCTTCTAAACGTATATGTTATTACTGTATATGAGCCATATACAAACCTGCTTAAGAACTACCACTGCGATATCACATGTGATACTACAAAGGCATAGCTTTATACACACAAACACACGTGCCACATCGCACCTTCCGACTGTATAAGTATGACCGAAGTAGTCATGCAGGCACCAGCGCCTGTCAAGAAATTGGCTGACGACTGGGAAGGAGAAGGCAAGAGGACATTTACGTCGGATATGGATATATACGCTAAGTCGATTACTACTGACAATGACAGTCCACAGGAAACATATTCCTCCGCAATAGGGGGAGTGCATAATATGCTATACTACTTGCTGCTCCTTATAGTGGCCGGAACCTTTGCCAAGGTATCTATGTCGGAAGTATTTTTATGGTAAAAGAATATTATCAATACTCTCACAAATAATTGATCAGACATACTATGTGTATGTTGATATATATGATAGTATTTCATTGTATACATATGATTTAATGAGACCAAGTATACACAAAGAATGTATATATATATATATATGTGTGTGTGTATGTGTGTGTTTATATATATATATATGTCTGTGTCTGTGTCTGTGTCTGTGTCTGTCTGTCTGTCTGTGCGTCTGTGTCTGTGTCTGTGTCTGTGTCTGTGTCTGTGTCTGTCTGTCTGTCTGTGCGCGTGTGCGTGTGTGTCTGTGTCTGTGTCTGTGTGGTGTATACACATGTGTGTGATTCCGTACACGTGAACATGTAGGCGCCAGTCAAACTGTGTGTGTGAACTTTTGTAGCTATATTGTCATTATATATTTGAATCAATGTATATAATCGTATATATATATATGTGTGTGTACGTATGTGTGTGTATGTATATATATGTACATATGTATATATCTATATGTTATGTATATATGTGTGTCCGTGTGTGCGTATGAGTCTCTCTGTGTGTGTGTGTGTGTGTGTGTATGTCCATATATATATTTTTCTGTAAATGTGTGTTTTTTCATTTTTGTAATTAATTTCTATTTCTAATTCTATTCAAACATATTTAGGTTTATATGTATTAAGGTGTGCATTTGTACGTTGACACATGTGTATATGGACATGTGTGTTTACATGAGAGAAATAAGCTTTCGTTCATTTAGAAGTGTATTTTTAGACGAATATGAAATATATATATATATGTATGTTATTTCTATTATGTAGGTATAAAGTATATGAATATGCTTGTATATGAGTGAATGTTCATTTATGTTCTTATATTTGTATGCATATATATATATGTGTGTGTGTTTGTGTGTACGTATTTATTCTATGTATTTTATGCATGTGTGTGTGTGTGTGTATGGGTATGTTTGTGTGTATGTGTGTATTTATATATATATATATGTGTACGTGTGTGTGTCTATATGTATACATATGTGCAAATACATATATTTATATTTATATATTTATATATATATGTATGTATGTATATGTATATATATAGATGTATATATGTGTGTGTGTGTAAGTATGTATATTAATATTTGTATTTGTATTCATATATATATATATGTGTGTGTGTGTGTGTGTGTGTGTGTGTGTGTGTGTGTGTGTGTGTGTGTGTGTGTGTATATATGTATATATATATATATTTATCATGTACCCGTATATAATCAACCGGGCATGTATGTACATTATTCATTATTCATCTCACTTTATACCGAGCGTCATCATACGCATAGGCGGGGATTTGTTTGTGTGTATCTTTGCGTGTACGTGTATGTGTAGGTGTGTTTTTATGTCTTATATACTCAATCTGATTGACGTTCTGTAATATCTCTTCATGGGTTTTTTTTGTGATTGTGATATGAATGTGTTTCCCTATACCATCACACACCCGCTGTGTACTAGCTATTACTTTACATATGTTTGTTACGTGGCGTTTTTACATACCTTATTTTGTTAGTATGAATTTACGCGCATTTATAATGGCTATATTTATATCATACATGGTCGTTTGATTGTTCTGAAATAAGAATGCTTTGGTAAAGTGTTTGTCTTGTATATATAGTTTCAATCATAGCATTTATTTATGATTTGTATACACCCAGTCACTTGCATATCCGTGTGCATGCGACGGAGACATTTTAAAATCACCCGCCTGAACATAGCTGTGTTATGCGACCCGTTTTACCATCGTATATATTGATGGATGTTTATATTCTTTGGACATTCTCGACAAGTGTAGGGAGATGGAAAACGTTTGCATTCAAGTAGCTGTAGTACATGATTCAGGTATGAGACTTCACAAAACAATGAATTAACTAAACGATAACTGATGATACCCTTGCAGGTCAAATTCACAACAGCCCTGGCTGCCGCTTTCAAAAGCAAAAACGATGATGCCACTGCCTTGCTGGAAGAGAGATTGGTATGTGTATATGTACGTACATTTTTGTCACGCTCGCGTCCAATTTGACCCTTAAAAATACGTTGATACGTATTGTTTGAGTGTGCTAAAACAATCTTAGGTTTACATATACATACGCAAACCTGTTTTTTAATTGTATATATACAAGAAATTGAATGTAATAAGTATAACGTGTCCGCACACATACACACTATTCGCTTGAGTGTGATTAGCATCACGCATGGGCTCACGCCCACACCTGCACCTCCATGCAGCTGGATGTGATCTGGACGTTAGACCATCAGTTGGCCCCGGACGATGATCAGGAAACTTTCTCGGAACAGCGCACTCGTCTGGTTTCTGTGGTGAGCGACTTGAAGGATTTGGGAGTCCTCACTGAATCCAGAATGAAGAGTCGATTGGAAACAGGCTTGCTGGCCAAGACCGGAACTGTGCCAAATGTTGTTTATTTTTCGAAGTCAATTCGGATTGCACGAACAAAGGTGAGCTGGATGTATATATGACACTGTTTGTACTCAAGCTTATGTGACATCAAATTGAAATCCCCATTTTTTTTCTTTTTTGATGGGGGGTTTTTTTACGAAGTATGGAATGTAAACTTCATAACAATAGAAATCGATTCAACCCTGGAAATTGTTGGTTTATGCTTTACGCCTTTTTTTCGGCTCTATGCCTTGATGTTCTGAGGAGTGAGTGTGCCTCAGGCAGTCCTATCTGTTCACTGGCAGAGTGTGAACTCGGGGCATGGCTGTGGGTTAACTTTTATATCGCCCTGAGCTTGGGTTTTTTCCCTCTTTGGTGTGATATTAGCTGTGTGTTTGAATGTGTTTTTTTTTTGTACATAATTGCTTATGCCACTTTCACTGTTCTGTGTTTTATTTCGGTCTACGTTCGGTGTGTGTCCCTGACCAATCTATTAATCTTTGATGGCACTACAGATGTTTTACAAGCAGAACAAGTATAATCTGTGCCGAGAGGTCGCCGAGGGCTATAGTCGTCTGGTGGATGAGCTCATACCGGTATGTTTAAGTATAAGTGTGTAGCTTTCAGGTATTCTCGTGCACATGTCGCGAACTTTTACTATGGAAGGAACGTGCATGGTTTTGTGTTGTCTTGTTTCAGAGAGGTGTATGATGCCACTAGCCGAAACAAGCACAATTGGCTGTGAACAGCAAGTGTGGCAGTTTGGGCTCTCACCTGGTTCGACTGTTCATTTGTATCTCTCTGTTATCAGGGTGTGGCCGACGGCAATGTCCAGAAACAAGCACAGGTGACTGTGAACAACATCCACAAGATCATCGGATTCTTCAGTCTTGACCCAAACCGAGTGGTGGAAGTCATCCTTAGTTGTTTCGAGGAATTGGTGGATGACGAGGCTTACTCCAAGTTCTATCTGGAGATTATCACCGTGTTCAACGCCACCAAAGACACCTTGACCGCCCTACTGGGCTTCAGGTATGCGCCAATGTCAACGTCCTATACGCTACTCGTACAATATGGTTTGGATATGGATGGCTGTGAAACAGGTACGAAGTCAACAAACGACATGGTTCAGGCCTATGTTATAGAGTACTATTCGGGTCGCTTTGTGTTATATTTTTCACAGGGACACATGCCAGCGCAACACGCTATCATCCTTTTTTTTCACAACGATGCGGATGGGGTTTATCTATCACTTTGGCTCAATCATTTTTACAGGTCTTCCATGGTGCCATTCCTCGTCGCTCGTACGTCAAGCACACTTTGAAGAACTATCATCTTGTGGTGGTATATGTTTACACTGAACATTTCTACTTGTAAACACGTTATGGTACATATATACATATATGTATGTCTACTCTGAACATTTTAAGGCAAAGCTTGTAAACACGTTCTTCCATTCGAAACTTCATCTGGTTATACGAAGCACTCATTGCCAGCACACATCAATAAGTCCCCTCCTGAATATACGCTGACGATACCTAGATTCTGTAGTCAATCTATTTGTCTCTCATTGATTATTGTGATTTCTTACGCACAGATTCAAGTCAGTACAAACGGCCATTGCTGAGCTGGTGATTGATGAGAAGACTCCTGTGCCCGCAGAAGGACTCACTCCTCGCAATCTGTATCGAATTGCTGCACTGATGGTGAAGCATGACCTGGTGGATATGATCAGGTGCGTATAAAATTTAATTACATTTAAAATATCAAAAGTCTTGACGTTGCACTAGCACTAACAGTATCCGGTGTTACGCCCTGTACACCTGCAGATTTAAATAACTGCGATAAATCCTATTAGCGTCTGGTGCGTTTATAGCAATCAGACTACTGACTTGTGCTCGCATGCATTGCCGCGCTCATTCGTTGCCTTCAGATTGTGGGACTTTCTCATCCCGGAGGACAAATCTATGGTAGAGGTGCAGAAGGAACGCCGAGAGACCATGATGAAAGCATCCGCCCAGGTATCGTATACAACGGGCGAGTCTTGAGTTCATTAGACTATTGTATTCCGCGTAGTATGTGTCTGGTTCTTGTTGTTGCTGTAGCGTTCTATGATGTAGTGCAAGGGGCGCATATTGCGGTCTGGGGGTGATTGTGTGCCTTGTGATAGTCCTCGAATATCTGCTTTGTATACTTTTGTAAAGCACATCAGCGAGCAATCATGTGCGGGTCAAATGACCTTTCTGCCATAGATGTATATCAGTTTTTATAGATGAAGACGTCTACAGGAGTTGTGATAAGGGGTATGTGGCGGCGTGTGTTAAACAATCGTCTACAATGATGTACTGATAAGTTGTATGTTATATATGTGTGTATGTGAGCTTATGATAGTCTATCATGTTGGGTGGTGTTTGGGTGGTGTACTTGTGCATCGTTCAGTGGGTCTCAAACAGAGTGTGATATGCACTGGATGTGAGACATGCTAGTGTCAGCTAACGCTAAGCCTCAAACGGGGAGAAAGGAGGCTGGCTGTGTGCGCTCAATGGAATACCTCCCCTAGTATAAAGATTCTTGCATCCTCTCGTTTGGCTACATGATGCAAACTGTACTTTCATGGGCTCATATATGTACTTGCGCATTCGTATACACGCATAGACACATCTACAGCTTTTTTATCTGTTCGCACCCATTCATGATTCAATAACTGTCATCTCCCACAGATATTGGTTATTGACCTGAGCAGAACTGGCGGAGATGAAGACTACAATATTGAAGTGGCGAAACGACAGGATCTAGATGACTATAAGCGCCAAACGAAACGGAAAGATATCATCTACTACCGCAACAACCAGAAACTAAACTTTATACACCATATGATAGTAGTCCAGGTAATGCGTCCCTACTTGTTGGCCCCAGCTCTTTATGTATATTTTCTGCACTGATGTGCACTTACATTGCAAGTGTATGAAGATATGTAACTATTATACGGCTATATGTGCATATACGTATCACGTGAGAGCGTATATACACACTTAATCGCTCATATGAGTGCGTATCTTTTTGGTCGTATCGTAAGGAAAAATTAATACAAATACTTAAGATTATTGATTGTGTATATTGGCCCACTTCATGATACAGGACATGCGGTCATTCTCGCGATTGCTGACGCGTGTGCCTTTGGAGTTGTTGACTTCCTCGCCGGAAACTATCGATGCACTTTTGAAACTACTGCACGTCGCGATAGAGCCCATCTACAGACCACTGCAGCACTCTTGGATGCAAAAGGTGTGTGTCCCGCGTACCATCCGTAAATACTGTCACGTTAAGTTGTTGTATTCGTATTCAAATCATCAACCAGTTAGATTCGATTGTTGAAAGGCAAGATAGCATTCTCATATGAAATAGATGGGTTTGCATTTCATATAGCAATAGACCATGTGGAGTGCCCATCAGGAGCTGCTTCTACCAGCCAATGTGTAATGTTAAACCAAGTCGCGAGGCGAAGCGGGGGCGCGTGCTTCCTGTAGCCATAATGACTATATTTATACTTCAGTCTTTATTATATATTTAGTAGACTGTGAGTGATCGAACCCGTCCATACTCTATGATTTTTTTACAATTAGTACCGACAGTCTCCTCTGTAAACAGCTATACCTCACCCACTCCCGCGACTCAACTATCTCGTATCAGTCGATGAAGAACGCGCACGTGGCCACACTAAACAAAGGCGTTGTGCGATTGGAGAGAGAAGGAAAGGGCATTGCTGTGTGCAGGAAACTGACGGACCTGCTAGACCACGTGTACCCCATCCTCGCACGCATTGGCTGTCACGTGCACACAGATGTCCTGTTCATCACCAAACTAGCACGGCTAATCAAGAGGGTGTATGAGGTGTACGCCGACAGCGTGGACGAGAAGGCGAAACGCGATGCGGAGTATGTAGCTCCCACGCAGGCGGAGAAGTACAGGTTGGAGGCACTCTGGACTGAGACCAGAAATATCCTCACGCGGGTAGGTGTACTCCTGCGTGTGCTTGTGTATTGTGGCCTCAAGTGAAGGTACATGTGCAAAGATATGCCATTATATAGATATGTATGCATCGCTCTGCCTACTAGTTTACATTTGCATATAGTTGTATTCACACTTTTAATAATACTTGTATTCATATTCTTATACTTTTTTCTTGTACATGATATATATATATATATATATATATATTTCTTTTTGTATTTATATCTATGTAGTAAACCTATGGTATACACTGTTTACTATGAAGGGAACTAGGCTAGTTGGTTTAGCCTCGCTAGAACCAGTGTACAAAAGAGTGAACTCTTGGGTCAGCGTGGTGGTCTTAACCAGGAGTCTCAGACTTCTGGTTCGTCTCGTTCTGGAGTAACTTGTGGGTCGGTGTCCTAAGCCCCTTGGTGATAGGACCGTCCACTGCCCTGACTATAGGACTGGCTGTCCTAGTTCTACTGTGACCGTCCGCTACTACATTTATAATATATATATTTATATACGTTTGCATATATGTAACGTTTAATATGTACATTTACATGATATTTATACATTTGCAAATGTGTACATAAAATGATGCAAACACGCGGGTAGATCAACATGTGAGCATAGTTGCAGACATACCCATCCTTCCTACACATTGTGTTGCGGTGCCTGCTGCCCAGGTTGTACTATCGTCCATGTCCTTGAAACCCGGCAACCCCGGGCTCAACGAGGAGGTGTATGCCGTCGTCAGTAAACTGCCTTACGAAACACGCTACACAATATACGCGTCGTGGCTAGATATGTACACTGTCACTCCACTCTTGTTGCAACAAAAGAACTGGTGCGTCTTCGAGGCACGCAGAGCGCTCAAAAGACTTACGAAGGAGAACCCCAATGAGACGGGCAGAGTGCTGTGTAAGATCGCGCACAGTAACCCGTTTACGGTGTTCCATGAGGTGATGGACAAAGTTTCGGTATGTATCGAGGTCACCCATCATTATGTGTTTAATTCGTTTGCAGTTGCCATATCTACATATATAACTTAATATCTACACATCGATATATACATATATATAATGCATGTGTATATACGTGTGTGTGTGAAGTACGATACTTGGATATATAATTTAAAATTCACAGAAACAGATACCACATATCCATCATTTTGGGGGCGACACACAACATTAACCTGTAGTGTACGATCACCCTATTTACTTCACAAAATATCCTTGTTGTTCCAGTTGTTTTTTTTACCCATATTAACTTATCACAACTTCTCTTCTTGTGACATCACTTCCTGTCAGTCGTACACAAACTTCATTGAACCGCTGATTGAGGGGTTCAGCACACTCACAGACCTGGATAAGGACATCTTGACATTCTGTGTCATCGTCCACTTCCGCGATACGCGGAAGAAACGAATGGAGGTGTGTCTGAAGCGCATTCATATGCGAGTTTCAATATAGTTGCGTATGCTTATCTGTCGTCACTATTGTGCGATTATTATGTGGTACACGATCTTCCGATTGGCTGATGAAGCACTTTAGCCTACACAGGCGAGTTAGTTCCACTTTAGCCTACGTCAATTCGGGTGCCTTGAGTGCGTGAGATGGTTGTGAAGGTGTGCGAGTACGTGGTTTGGGCGGGTACTTCCGTGTGCTGTAGTTGACTTTCTCCTCTATCTCTCGCTCTCTGTCACTTTCTGTGACGGTGTCGTGGCTACATCGCGTGCAATGCTTATGACAATTGTAAGTGAAGTGGTGTACGTACTTAGCTCTCGTCTTTTGATAAGATTTTAGATAGGACTCCTACAATCAATTTGTCATACTTTGGAGATCTCGTTTATGGCCTCGTTTCAACAGCATAGCCATACGTGTTTAATTTCTCTTCGTAATTGACTCTGATACATTACGTTTATCGTTCGTGAACCCTAATCAGCTCCTCACTAGTACATCAGTGCATTGCACACGCGACTTCGTTGCCCACACCAAAATTCATCCACATGACGCATGGATCGGCAGGTGATGATGCCTGCGCTCAAAGCCATCTCGACTTTCTGTGGCATGCTCTACAACCGCATGTGGGCTACGGATTTCTCGTCCCTGCTATACTACGTGACTGGACAATTATCCAGAAATGACGTACTCGACCTGGGCCTGCTGAAAGCCCTCACGGAACACATGGCGGGTGTGGAGAGCACTGACAACCTCAACGAGGAACAGATGGAATGCCAATGCGGCGGTCTACGTCTACGAATAGAAGGGGGCACGTGGATCAAGCAAGACTCGTCCCAGCTGCGCTTGGTAGGTAAACCGACGGTACGGCTGCTGGAAGAGCTGTCGCACACAGGGTTGGTGATGCCTCTGATTCTGCTGATTGAGGCCAGAAAACGCGATCTGCTGCAGCTCAAGGAACCTGCTGAGAAAAAACGGCGCATAAACGATGAGAAGAGTATGTCAAATTAGAAGAGTGGGCTAAATAGCGATAAGAGGGTTAATAATTCGAAGAGCAGGTTAAGTTTTGTGATGAGCAGATTAAGTGATCATGTGTGGGCTATGCGTTGTCTTCACCTATACATCCCTGTGCATCTACGCAGCACATGCGCTTTCTATCCGCGTACTTACAAATGCAGACTTCTTACTCCCCGCCATTTCGATTGCATGTGTTGTCTCTCATTGTACATAGCTGCGGCCGACCTGTACGACATCTGCCATGACTCACTGCTGCAACTGATTGAGCTGCTGCAGCGATACCTACCAGACACTGAATACGACGCCATCATCCCTTCCTTTGATACACTGACTGTTGAACACGGTCTGAGTATGGAGGTGGCCTTCCTGCTCCACCGTCCTAGGATTGCCCGTGAGGTGCGGTCCACGTGTTGTCGACTTATATACTTATGCTTGCATACGTGTATGTGAGAGCATGTGTGTTTGTGTAAATTGATAATATGATATTGCATGAGCGCTGACAGTTAAGTTTGCGACTCTGACTCTCTCTTCTATGTGCCCCTATAAATTGATTATATGTACGACCATACCTCGCGAATTCCCAAATTGTATCGCCTTACCCTTTGTATTTCATTTGTACAAGAAACCAGTGCAGCAGTGTGTATTTAATTCATAAGTATATCTCTATTGCGCTCGAGTGTCTCCTGCTCTATTCTCATATACTACGCATTCACCGGCAGATCGGCAAGCGTTTACTGATACTGGCCAACGGAGAGACAAATTCCACCAAATTGATGGTATTCAACGCCCAAGCTTTCGAGGAGGTACGTATGCGTATACACCTACTGTTTGTGCGGTAGTTCAGTCGTTTATATACACCTACTGTTTGTGTGGTAGTTCAGTCGTGTATATAATACACCTACTGTTTGTGTGGTAGGTAGTTCAGTCGTTTATATACACCTACTGTTTGTGTGGTAGTTCAGTCGTGTATATAATACACCTACTGTTTGTGTGGTAGTTCAGTCGTATATATAATACACCTACTGATTGTGTGGTAGTTCAGTCGTTTATATACACCTACTGATTGTGTGGTAGTTCAGTCGTGTATATAATACATCTACTGATTGTGTGGTAGCTCAGTCGTTTATATACACCTACTGATTGTGGGGTAGCTCAGTCGTTTATATACACCTACTGATTGTGTGGTAGTTCAGTCATTAATATACACCTACTGATTGTGGGGGTAAGTTCAGTCGTGTATATAATACACCTACTGATTGTGTGGTAGTTCAGTCGTTTATATCCACTACTGATTGTGTGGTAGTTCAGTCGGTTATATACACCTACTGATTGTGTGGTAGCTCAGTCGTTTATATACACCGACTGATTGTGTGGTAGTTCAGTCGTTGCTGCGTATATGTTGTGATTTGATATTCCGGGTACTCGCCAAAGAGCGTGCGGCGAATGATATTCTTCACCGTGGAGCTTGTACGCTAGATATTCAAATTTGTGTATTTCGAACGGGGTTGCTTGTGTGCATACTTGTCTATACACTGGGCCTGATAGTGTAAGTACACAATTATATGCGAAAAAAAAATCGGACGAAAGTACATAAAAGATGTGATTTGATTACACAAATGGTAGGTATATACAACTCACTTCTCGACGAATATCACGTGTCCACAGATTACCGAGCCATACGCAGCTCTGATTGAAAAGCAGTACCCTAATCAATGGGAACACATCACTCCGCGGCTGTACGTGTCGTTCTGGGCAATGAGTCAATATGATCTCAAGGTGCCCACAGCCGCCTATGAGAAGATCATCAAGAAGATGAAGGAATCACTCAGTGACCCCTTCTCGGACGAGATCAAGAAGGAGTACTCGCAGATGGCGAGGGTAAGTAGGAAGCATCATTACAAGGGGGGTTGGCGCTTGTGTTAATCCGATTACTTGTGTAAATATGTGTTAGTATGTTGCTGTTACACATATAGCCGTGAAATATCGGATACTTATATTTGTACTTATATTCATACAATTAGATAGGCGTGTGGAAATAACCAGCTTGTATGAGCTGATACTTTTTACATTCATCTATACTCATAATTTCAATGTCAGTACATCTGGATGTATGTTCGACAGTTTTGTACTCTTAGTTCGATACAGTTGTACATTATCAATACAAATTTTCTGAATTCGAGTTGTTGTGTGGTGCACAACCGTTGAACCAAATCTAGCGTGTCACATCCGTGTAAGTTTACTATTCACAATAGCATTGTTACTTGAGCGATTTTTGAGATTTCTTTGGCGGATCACTTAAAACATGATTTAGGATTCTATTTATTACTCATTCACCATTTCTACTTGTGCGATATGTACCAGAACAAAATCAAGAAGGTCAATAAACAACGATTGGATCTTCTGGAGAAGGAATTGAAAGAGCACCAAACCAACCAGAAACTTGTACTATATCGCTTGAGAAAGGTACTGCGCAAGAAGTACACTGGTGCAAGCACGTGTGTGCTTCCAGAAGAATTCGTCATGTGATCCGTGTCATATAAATACCTCTCTTACGTGTATATAGAATGTGTCGATATATGTGTGATCGATCGTGTGCTTCCATTCTACCCTAATACACTACCACCATCAACCACTCAGGAGCTGCCCAAGTACTTCAAAGATGGCTGCGGACAGGCGGGTGTAGACGCCTACATTCAAATGTGCGTTAACCCACGCCAGCGGTTCGGTCCTATTGATGCGCTGTATTGTGCGGAATTCACGCGCTTGCTACATGCGCAGAGCGCGCCTAACTTTGCGACGCACGCGTATTTGAACCAGATTTTGGCTGATCCCAAAGGCACGATCAGCTCAAGCACACCGAATCAGGTAAGACTACCTTAGATGTGGTAGCAAAATATATATATCAGTAAAGAATTTCTAAATCAGATAGGAATATTTCAATCAGGTAGGAATAATTAAACCAGGTAGAAACATCTTAATCAGGTAGGAATGTTCAAATCAAGTAGGCTACATTAGGTAGAATTATCTATCTGCTTGCTTGAGCTTGTTAATCGATATTATATGGATCTGAATCTGTGCATTGTGTCTGTGCCTGTGACATCCTTGTTTGTTTGTTTTTGCAAAATATAAGTACAATCATGCTCAAATATTACTCCATATACACGATACTTTCATTATATCCTGTCCTTATGTCGACTTTATCAGTAGTTTGCCTATGGTTTCTCGTCACTCAACCCTGCATTCGTTGCGTTATAGGCCCAACGCTACAGCAGATTTCTCTGGCACACCTTGAAGTGGATGAACCACTGGACCAAGGATAAGGGTACTTTCCTGAAGGAGTGCAGCATGTCTCCTGGCTTCAAATCTGTACGTCTCATTTTCTGAGTACTCTTTTGGGCTCCTAATGTTGTGATTTTGGCTAGAGACTTTGATGAAACGGTAGTGTACCGTTGTTCTTGGTTGTAGCCTACCATTTAGCTTGGTTGCCTCGACTAGAGGCCGGTTTTGTAAACTTTATCGTACTTGAACTGGGATAGGTATCTTATCCGGTAGTATCACAATAGTCTGTATATCTACTGTGCTCATATTATTTTGCTTTTTCCTGAGTCGTGACAAACCTCGCAGCATTATATCGGTCGTTATAAATGACGAATAACATACCCAGGCTCAAAATATGGTCAAAAGCAGCAATTAAAGATATCTGTGCTAAATAATGTTAAAAGAATCGTAGTAAAGTGCACAGCAATCTAAGTAGACCCTGGATATTAAGAAGACTGCAGAATTAGCTCTGTTTTAGCTCTATTCCTGTATGCAAGATCTCATTGGCAGTTGCATACCTCTCATCTCATGTCAGTTGAAGTCGGAGGGCCGGGTGAGCTTCCTGGAGTTTCAGAACCAGATCTATCGCTTACAATCTGAGGTGTTGGCAAGCAGTTTCTACGATCTGATCAATTCACCGGACAGGATAGATAACCGAAATGCTCTACAAGTATTGCAAGTAAGTCGTTCTAAACATGTGCGGTATCAAGCGTACATTCATGCTGCCGAGTGCACAAACATATCGTGCGCCTCTGGGCTGTGTTTGTTGCGCTGAATCACTACCGGATGGTTGCTTAAGATTCCTGGTGCCTTTAAATTTTTCTTATCCCGATTGCACTGGTGGGAGAGTGACAGATCATTGTCTAACCAGCAACTCTCATGTCTGCACACACACAAAGGCACTTTGTCCACAAAAACTAGTCCCAGTATTCCCCGTGCTCGCTTCTGTGGGAAAGAAATTGAGCAAATTGGCTGGACAACACAAAGAAATTGACAGTCTCAGCGCTACCGTAACTGCTTATCAGGTTGGTGTTTGTGATCGCATCAACGTGCACAATATACTTTGCAGCATTTTACTAATCGTGGATGGTTAGGTATCTGCATGTACATGTATGTTTGTGCATATTATAGATGCGAGTCCATACTTCGGGCTCTATCGCAGAATACGGTATGTTGATTTTGATGCACATACATGCATGTAGTATTTCATTGGATGGTCACCAAGATGTTTTTGTCCCTTTCCATCCCTGTCAAGATCGCGATAGATATCTATCTGTTTTGTGCATGATTATTTATGTATGAAAAGCAAATTTATTTATTTTTGTAGTCATATCACCTCAGATCGCAATAGTATTACTACTATTTCATTTTTTTTATTTTTAATTCATGTCATGAATCATTCACTTTCTCATTTACTTACGAACCCATATATCTATCATCGAACCCTGTATAATGAGATTGCGTTCGTGTGTATAATTGATTTTCAATGTAATTATTCATCATCATTAATCGTATACTCTTGAAATCTGATCTATAATACCTATCTTTTCGCTAAAAAAAAATGGCTTGATTGGTTTTAACTACTTGATGTTCTGCGCTGCAGGGCTTAATTGAGTATCATGAAAGGCAGAAATTCTACATGACCCCAGAAGCTTTGGGCCAACCCGCCAAATCATCTACGTCTACTGATAATTCAGTCAAAGCGCAGCAGAATACTTCGAAGACTGTCAAGGGGAAGTCCGCCAAAAGCGCAACGCAAACAGACTTAAAGACGGGGGCAGTCACAGGCAGCGGGAGTGGGGTAGGCAAGCAACAGAGCAGTGCTGCGAAGCAAGAGGGAAACACGCCCAAACAACAGGCGACTTCGACCAAAGTGCAAGACATTGATACCACAAGGCATATGGGTGAGAGTATGGCGAAGGGGCAGCAGGGAAGTACAGCGAAGACTACGGGAGGTGGTGCGAAACCAACTGGAACTGGGGGGAAAGCTAAGGCAAACACGGATATGCAGCCCACTATAAAAGTTCAGACACCTCAGCCTGAACCTCCCACCAGTCAGCAGAACTCCGGTCGACAAGCCCAGGACGAGCGCTCACCACGACAACACCAACACACTTCCAATGTATCTACTATGTACAATGACGACAGAAAGAGCGGGCACAGAAGCCCCCTCCTCAGTGCAGGTGGCCACGACAGAGGGGCAAGTACCCATGAAAGAGTGTCTAACTCGCACGAAAGGGGAGGCAGAGGCAGTGCTATTCGTGACCGTGACAGTGGAGGTAGGGGCGAGAAGAGAACGTATGATTCCATCAGTGGGTATGCTGATCATCCCAGCGGCTATTCTGACCTTAATACCAGTCGCGGTGGTTCCATGGGGCGTGGTCCCAGTGCGACTTATGATGGGGACGATGACCGGTACACAGAGCACCGCGAAGACTCGAGGGCAAGGTCAAGGGGTCCTGATAGGAATGACTATCGCCTAGATGCGGTAGGTGGCGTTGTTTGTTTGTTCGAAATTATCAGTTACTAAATCTGGTTTGACTGAAAGTAGCAAGGCTCTCTTTGAGAGTATGTTTTGAGGTGTAAGTTCCATCTTTTCTACTCCGTGTGTTTTGCTCCGTATGTTTGTGTGCCCGAAAAAAACGATTGCTTTGTATCGCAGTCTTCTGACTATTAAGTTGAACATATCTTAATTCGTATCTGTATACTTCGACTGTTAAATACTTCAGAATGGCGGCGGCACACACAATCACGACGACCGTGGTGATCGCAATCGAGGTAGCAGTCGGGGAAGGGATCGTGACAGATCCACGGACAGGAATAATAGCGCAGCCCCCACCAAGCAGCAGCAACAGCAACATCACCACCAACAGCAGCGCATGAACAACAACAACAATAATCATAATAGTAACAATAACATTAACAACAATACGCATGCGGGTATGGGCAGGGGGGATGGTAATGGTGGCGGCAGGAAGCGAGACGCGGACGCTATGGGGCAGGGCTGGGATCGAAGCCCTAAGAGGAGCAGGCGCACACCAGATAGCCTGTTGGACAATGACGGTCGACCCATGCGCGACAGAGGCGGTGGCGGTGGGGGGAATAGGAAAGACCGGTCAGATATGGACAGGTATGATGGCCGACAAGGTGCGCCGGGCAGTGGCCATGGCAACACACGCATGGTAATGAACACCGGCAATGAAGGCGGGGCTGGGCGTAGGGGCTTTGGCAATGGTACTGGCGGCAAGCGCAAGGATAAGGATGGGTGGCAGGTAAGTTAATGCGTGTCTATCAAAGAATGGTTTGATGTCGTAGAACACGTCTTATCTGTAAATCACAATGGACAATGGACAATTTTACAGAAACATGAACTCGATTATGTGCTTGTGTTACAAATGAGTGTATATATATATGTGTGTGCCTGTGTGTGTGTGTGCGTGCGTGTGTGTGTGTGTGTGTTTATTCATATATATATATATATATGTGTATATATATATATATGATGTATATGTGTGTGTGTGTGTGTTTATCCATATATATGTATATATATATATATATATATATATGATGTATAGGTGTGTGTGTGTGTATGTATACATATGTATGTATGTATATACATGTATGATATAATTATTTAGTTATTTTTTATGTTTATACATATGTGTGTGTTTGTGTCTGTGTCTGTGTGTGCTTATAAGTACGTGCGTATGTATAGGTACGAAGACAGACACATAAACCTATTCTCATATATGTATATGTATGTATGTATGTATGTATATGTTATATGTATACATAATACATTCATATGTATTTGCACTTTCATATATATTTTTAAACTTGGATGTGTTTTTAATTGTGCGTAGGTACACCTGTAATACAGACGAATATCTTTGTTCATGTACACTATAATTGTGCAGATTTTCCTTACATACACATGCATGTGTGCGTTTCATGTTCATATTCGTATACATATACATATAATAGGTCAGTTCGCGTATCTCCTTGCGTGTTTTAGTTGTACTACATTTTGCCAATACGTCAGAAATTTGTCACATTTGACCCAAACATCATGAGCGAATATTATGGACACTTGAGTAAGTGCTAGTTTGTGGCATTGGTCGATTTTTCACCATATCCTGTTTCCATTGCCTACATTGATCACAGAAAAAAAAAAACAAATACAACGATTAAATTATCCCAGCAACTAAGTGAGTACCATAGACGTGGAAAAACTTCGCACTTTGATAACATCAGCGACTGCAAAATAAATAATGCGACTAAAAACTGGACTGTTTCTTCCAATAACAATACTACATAAACGTCTGCATGTTGTTCGACTCTGTGTTGTACTCTATATATCTAGTACAAATCTTGAGCCAGATTTTTTTAGTTTCAAGGTTATTTGGTAGGGGCCACCTATATAGCCATTTTCATCTTGAAACTCCTCTAATGCCAACTGTGGTGAATTTCAAGTTTACACTTGGATCCCGATTCATATGCGTGCATGGTACCATTTTATTTATTTTCATAACGTCAACTCCTGGTTTTAGATACAATGTCGAGTGATTATCTGACCATGAGGTTTCCGTTTTCTAAGCCAGAAACCTGAAATTTCTACATGAATCCACCGGCAGTTTTTGTGAAATGGCGACCAGAACATCTTCTGCCCTGGTGTAGTTATGCCTCTACTATCTCAAAAGGACTAGTATTGCTTGCGTAAGCCAGAAGCATATCAGTCTCGTCATGGTGTATTGTGCAAGTTAAAATAGTGTGCACAGACAGAAATAGGTATTTTTTCTTGTGATGTTTAAATATTATTGTGATACATATTTCTCGATTATGATACACAACTTTACAAATTTTGATTACAGGACAGAGTAAAATACGCGTGAAATAAGCTAATTGAAGTTGCCTGTCTACGTGAAGTCGTAAATAGCCGACGAATTTAAGAACTTGCACTGCTGATTAAATAATTTCGAACCTCAGTATATGTGGTTAAATACAATACGAAATCCAGAAATGTACTCTAGGTATACTACAGAACTTGCCTGAATCAACAAAATGCCGAGGCTATTACTAGTTCACCAATGACAGCCTAGTACAAGCGTAGTACAGCATACGAAGCTTTATATTGCCGAATAGAAAACTTATTTGTCCTCCAATAGCAAAGGGATTCCCCTGATATTTACTAATCTGAACAGAAGTAAGCATGTCACTATAGCTCGAATGCCTTGAGTAGACAGAACAATAAAGCCTTGTTTAAAAGCCCTTACAATTGACTGTCTAACAGATCTCGTCACCCAACAAGCTTCGTATATGGAAATCAGACTGGCAACGAGCGCGACTCTAGTTCCATTACTAAAACATGCGAAAGTGCGTGGGTACAGCGTCTCTCAACCCTTTTTTTTAGAGGACAACATATCCAGAAAGTGGTTCAGTATATCCAAAATACACTTAGGTTGATCCGAAATACATATTCCATTCATGAGATCCTTATATATCCTTTCTATAGCGTCAGTACGCACCAAAATGAGCAATTAGTAGTTATTCAATATGTATAGCTGTCATCTTATGTAACCAATGTGATGGCATCGTATATCGCAGTGCTTCGGTTTATAAGTAGATCAGTCGCACCGATAATATATACGGACGATACGAACTATATCAATTATGCTGATTTCGCTATTAGAGCCGTGGTCTAGCCGTATGCAGGGTGCCTCCCGATGTATTTGTATCTTTCAATGAATCTTGAGTGTGATACTAAAACCCTAAAAACAAACCGATAAATACTATATCTTGCTTTTGAAAAGCACATCTGTAGCATCTGGTTATTACGTTGGATAGATCCACCTATAGAACACTCATGTGTCTGGGCGTCACTTAGACGTCAGCTATACTGTTGAGTGTGCGTCCGCAAATAGTGATCTTTTCCGAATGTCTTGTTTTGAGACTTGGAACTTCGAAGGCCTTAGCCGCCATTCTATTTACATGTCGGATTGAAAGCGTGTCATGAGCTTCTCTAGTCGCACTTCTCCTCAGTTTGGCTGACATTGATAACTATTGTTTTGTACAAACAAGCTAGTGATCCTTGAATACGGTATAATAATTTTGTGATATTTGTATCTGTATGTATTTATTTCTTGAGAAATATCAATTTGTTTATTTTTCGTTATATTGATTTGAATATCAATATATGTTTGTTGGAGATATGCATGCATGTATACTTTGTTTACAAAACCGAAGTAGCTGGTGAGAACACGCAGGCTTCATCAAATCGAACTGGTGGTACAGGGAGTCAAAGACGCAGAGGAGAGCGTAGAACTGTTCAAGTCGCACTACTAATATGATTTGTCATGGTGATGTGCAATTTACTCGTGTAGAATCAGTGCAATGACTTATGTTGATATGTATTTGATAGACATCTTTTGATCATATGCATATATGAATCTTCACGATCACCCCAATATGCCGTACGGTGTAGCGGTCAAGTATGCACAAATACAGAAGAAAAACGAAAGAACGAAAGTGAACGAAGACCTAAGCAGAACCACCAACATCATGCCATAGTCCAAGGACTTCGCATGAACATTAAATAGCATGCTAAACAATGTACGAGTATCCTACTAAGACTATTCTACACCAAGCACTACCACCATCCCTCGGGATTTCCCTTTGGGCAATGGATGATCCCACTTCGCGGGGTCCTCCATGTAAGATGGTGGCTACGACCTGCGAAGGTCGTAGCGTACACCCCCTCTGGGGAGTGTTCCTTCTGGTTGATTCTTCCGAAGGGAGAGAGATATATCTGGGAATAGGATCGGTATGGTAGATAACTCGATAAGCTTCCCGCCTGATTGGTATGATCGCAAGATTGAAAGTGGCACCGCCAACTGTCTTGTGTTTGCCTGATATAATAAATTATATTTTCTGTATTGCATTAAGTATGATTAAGAGTGCCCACAGGGATATTCTCTCTCCCGTTTTTTATTTAACTTGAGTTTTTTACAGGATTACGGCCTACTGTCTTCTCGAAACAATCTTATCTATTTCCGACTGTAGCCTGGGCAACGCGGTCGCTACCGCGCTTATTGTGTCCTTTTTATTCACAAACGACGTGTGTCCGGTGACCGCCCAAGCGTTCAATTTCAAAATTCTGCCGCCATGACCGGCTGTATTACGATGATTGTTACTCCCTCAGCATACATCAGCTTTTTCAGACATTGGGGTATCGGTACCCCTTTGTAAAATCCATTTGTCACACTCAATATTGGTTTCCTAATCGAGTCGTCGGAATTTCTCTTTCTCATATCTTCATAATATTTCATACATACATCTATGACTAGCTATTATTCTATCTACACACTCGTTAGTTAGTAAGGAGTAGAGTATGTGTATGTTTATACATTTTTGTATCTAGAGCTATAATATATTATAAGAGTTTAGAATCTAGAATCTAAACATCTATCGCCCTTCTATCCTCCTGCTCAAAAATACACTAGATTGATATACCTCCTACTGATATACCTTTTAGTAAGCTATACATTGTCTTACCCTCTCTAGACCTTACTCCTACTCTCCTGCCTAGCTGGTAACCGACTACCATCTGATGTGATCTAAGATACTGCCTTCCCTGAGTGATAGACTCCGACCCCGTCTCACCTTAGAGGGATGTCTATCTATCTATTTAGCCTAGACCTGGTATACTTCGGCACCTCAGGGTTAAAACCAGAAATGTACGGTCTCTTGGAGTGCTCCTACCATCCCTTCGGATGCATCTGTTCTACTATACCAATTAATATCCGACAGCACTTTTACCCACATACTCTTACATTCTTCCCATATATATAACTCATAAATGATGGTCCTTTAGAATTTCGCTTGCGGAATTTAGACTCGGAGTATCCTGCGGGGGAATTAGTTGTTTGCTGTTATATATATAAGCAGACACCCATGCCATCACTAGTGAAGCAATCACGGTATCCCTCGGGATGTGGATTCCTCGGCCGCTTGGCCACCATTTAAGAATCAACAATGAGTAAATCACGAGATTAAAAGACCACCAGATAAGTAGACCAATAAATCAGTAAATTAAAAATTAAAGTGAATAAGTCAATCAGAAAATTATCAAATTGTGAACAAATGCAATGATAAAATGACGGAGTTATCAAACCAACAACCCAAAAGACGAAATCAGATCAGCTGGAATATATTATATCAACCTGGAAATAGAGGTATTGTAGAGATGTCTGTTAAGGGATGTATCGAAGATATAGGAGGAGGAGGACCCTCCACCATGGTAGGCTCATGGGGCTGTACATCCCCCCCCCCCTCGCTGTGTCGAGAGTATCGAAGATGCAGGAGAGTCATGAGACCCTCCACCATGGTAGTCTATTTATATGTATTACAGATAGTTTGATGAGAGCTCCTCCCAGTCCCCAAATAAAGCGCCAACCTTACTTGAGGTGCTCTAGATGAAAGATAGACCGGGTATTTATATGAAACAATTTTACTAAAAAATTTACATGATACCTGGAGATACATGTAGGCCATATTTGCTTGGTGTTTTGCGTGTTGATCTTGGTAATCATTCGACTAGCGGATTCTGCTTATCACGTAAACAAAATCCTACAAAGATATGTATATTGAACTGCTTTACTCACGTTCCGATATTTCTTTACTCAATTACAAAATCAAATGCCTAGTCAAAGCACATCGAACAGTTTGATTTGCTATACTATCTACTTCAATACGCCGTATCCTATAGCCCTGAAATATTTGTTATTTTCAATACTTTGCATATAGTCTTTCATTTTTATTATACTGGTGAGTGTTGGAGCAATTGACATCGATTGCAATAACAGATACTGCAAAGCAAAACAAATAGCTTAAGAATATGAATGAGTTGACTGTCAAACATAGAATAGAAGCTGCACGTTTAAAAAGACAAAATCAGAATGTCTGTATTTTTATATATTGTTGATGTTGCACCACGTCACATGCAATTATACCCATATGCTTGTTCATTTCAATTCTATACAGAAACCAATCACCGCACAGAAAACGCCAACAAATTAACTTTCGCATTTCAAAATCATTCAAGTTGGTGCAAGAATACTTATAGTTGGGTTCGGTAATGTCTTCAACAGCGGTGCTTTCGATAGTCACCAAGTAAGACATCGCATGGAATATCGCCATTGATCGCAATAGCAAATGCTGGCTGCAGAGCAATTCAAACATGCAGAAGATCTAGATGAGTTGAATATTAAACACAGACTATAAACTGCACCTTCATAGACAAAACAAGAATATCAACATTGTGTTGAATGGAGAAACAATCACCATGGAGTGAATGAACTGCAAAAGACAATGTCAACATATCCTCGATTCAGAAACACGCAAGATTTTGAAATATCAATATCAAGGTTCACAGTGATAAGGGAGACTAAGAAGATTGAAAAGACTACGGCTGAAGAAACTGATAATTAACTAAAGCGTAACTTAAGTTAAACATAACATAACAATAGGGGGACTTAACTGGTTATACAAATTTCGACTCAAGACCGAAAATTTGGACTCGATCTTCACTTGATCCCAAATGAACCAGTAATTCATCTCCGGCGAGTGCCTCCGTCTCAATCACCGCCCCAGCACCAGAGTCTGTAGAAAAATCATATTGTCAAAGGTGAATGATGTTTAAGTGTTGGACTCAGACCTAGTCCATCGAGGAACCGATTATCTAACGATGTTTTTGTATGTTGTGTTTACGAATGTATTTCGTAGGCCGATTGTGTTTGACCTATTGAATGTATAATTTTGTTACAGGTGTCATTTGATAGGAAATGGGTTTCCCTTTCATATGACACCTTATTCAAGTTGTTTGAGTGAATATTCATTGAGTTATGAGTCTTGGAAGTTTAAGTGTATTTGAAGAAATTGTGTTTGTATTTTTAGAGATGGAATCTAAAAATAGATCGCGCACGTCCGTTGGAATTTCTTTGGCAAAGGAAATTTTCGAGCCGAAAGGGCCGTTCAATTTTGACGAAAAATAGTATAAATACGGAATACAAAAGTAAATAAAGAGCACTTTCACAGAGTTGAAAAATTAACAGAGTCTTCTACCCCACGGCTACAACCAGTATCGCCATCGACTGCATCATGTACACGACAAGGCCCGCACCCTGTTATTTCAAGCTCTGTTATTTCAAGCTGAGATCCCGGAGCATCAATATCTGATACAATCATTCCTGACAACCAATGTAGTAAACACATCAAAATATTATACTAAAACCTACTGAGTCTCCCTGGGCTCAGTGCGGTGTATTTATTCTTATATATGATAGTCTACGTGGTCTACAAATAATTCACCTCGTGTGAATTAATTGTAAACTAATTCTAACTCCACACTGATAGTAGTTTTTAAAGGGGACTTTTACTACACTCCCCTCAAGCTCAAGCGCCGCCAGTGATTGAAGAGCTTTAAAAACAAATGACCTCTTAAACTATTGAGAATTAAGCAATTAAAACTAGTAGTGAATTAAACAAAATATTATTACAAAAACTAGTGAAAATCCTTCTGCTGAGTAAGTTCGTGCCGTGGAAACTGGTCTTTTGAACCATCCCGGCTGTGCTGGTGTATTTTTACCCCCCAAAAAGCTAGGGTATCTGCTGGTATGTTCTTACCCCCCCAAAAGCTAGGGTATCCGCTGGAGTTCTACTCGCCTATAAGCTCGAGTTGTGGAATCGTCGTTCGCCTCTACACCGTGGTGAAATCTCACGAGGAGCGATAAATTCCGATCCGGAAGTAGATGGTAGACATCTAGTTTTCATCAACGTAACGTTGGAATTAACGGTGTTGTGCCGCTTTCTTCTTCTGGCGAGTTTGCTCGGCTTTGTGGTATGCAGCGATATCATTCGGATCGTCAAAAGCTTCGACTGACTCCCAAGTTGGATCACCTTCCCGTCAGCGAACCAAGTTTTCTGTATTACCTGTGGATTCATTCTGTCTATGTCGAATGATATAACGGAATGAGGAATTATCCTGCCACATATTATCCTCTAAAGTTTTCGGTGGCTCTATGGACTAATAGCAAAAGTTCCACTCTAACTGGTTTACCTTTGAAAGTATCTGGAAGTGAACCATCCTTGTGTATCTGTTCATATCCTTGTCCCTGTCTGGCTGTGACAACGTATGGTCCAAACATTGGTCGCATTGCTTTGGTTGTGCGACCTTCGGACCGTCCCATTACCACATCTCCTGATTGAAAGGCGATAAAATCGTAAGCATGGAGGCGGTCAAACTGCCTGGATAGTGTGTCTGCGTATTTCTGCGTGACCTGTAGAGCATCGGCAAGATAGTGTCGTGCAAACAATCCAGCCGGTGTGCCCAAGCCTCATTGCTGACGACCGGCTGATTCCCCGGAAGGTCATCCGTGAAGTCAGCAAACGGAACACACTGAATGGTGCTGTCTTGTGTCGCCGAGATATTCGGAGGTTCTGGCACAGCATAATAAGTGGTAGCCGGACATCCCATGCCGTAGGTAAAGATTCACATAGCTTGCGAACTCCTTCGTGTATGTCTCTGTGTTTTCTTTTGTTGCTCCCAGAACCTGAGGACGATATGGTGGCGACTTTGCATGCATCACTCCAACTTCTTGAGTTATTAGTTTAACAATCTTGTTCGAAAACTCGCCTCCCTCGTCTGATTGGATTTTCCTGGGAAAATCATGTTCCCCAAACACCTCCATAAGTTTCGATGTCACCACTTCTGCTGACTTTGTGGCCGTTGCTCTTAATATCGAGTACCCGTTGCTATATCCAAGACGTGCAATATATATATCGATTTCCTGCTGCTAAAACTAGTGGCATTGGAATCATGTCGACTTGAATATGATCCCACAGATACTTTGCCGTTATATGAATCATCGGGTGAAATCCCTTTCGTAACACCCACTGTCCTAGACATGTGTGACAGTTTCCCTAACTGTTTGTACAAGTTTCAGAGCGTTAGGCTACAAATGTTCATTCTGCTGTAGTTGAGTAACTGTATCCTCTGCTCTATGATGCCCAATCTCATGCTGACACAAGGTGAGCTATGTGCGACGGCTTATCTCTTCCTCATCTGGAGAATCCGTCATGGCTACTTCCGAGTACAGCGACGACAATGTGTGGATAGAGGTGGTCAAGAAAATCAGGTAGCAATGTAGAATCGACAGTGTCAGGTGACATAGAATGGAAACGAGTGAATTGAGCGCGCGTGAGACAGGTAGCAATGCAGAAGAGGAGCTAGGCACAGTTTGGGAGAAACTGAGACAGAAAGAATGTGATTTCAACTCGTATTTTCAACAAATATCAACTACTGGAGCAAGTTTTGGTGATCAATTGGTTAGACAAAAAGACTGGCATGGTTAGAAGATCGATTATCCGAAGATATCTCTGAGTCGAATGTTTGGCCATCGTTACATGCGCGAACTTCGATGGTCACGAAAGTACAGAAAAAAAAGATATTTTATCACGGAGAGTAATGAACCCACGACCAACACACAACTATCAGACATATTAACTGATTTACAAGCTAGAATATATTTTCATATATATATATATATATATATATATATATATACTTGTAAATTTCATTCTAGAGCAAGGATGCCAACGTAAGTGAATTAGCCGTAGGATTAGCAAGTAGCATGGTACGGTTGAATGATTGTTGGTGAAAACTTAGGAGATCGAGAACGTTATCGCCTACGTATAAGGTGAATCGTCAAGATGCAGCGGACTCTTGCAAGGCACAGGAAAAATAGTATCTGCAAGAGTAGACAGCACTTGTTAGGCATCGTGTATTGATCACAGTAAACTAGGATTGTTTACCAAGCATAAAACTAAGGTCAAACACCGGAGGCTCAACAAGGTTTATCCCAGCATCAACGAAGGAGAGAATCTAAAGTCAGAGAGGGACACATAAATATTACAGATGGAAACTAATCTCGGAGCGGAAGTGCCTGGAGTTCGGAAACATCATTATAGAAAATCTCTGATGGGCATATGGGCATCCCTAAATATCGGAGGAGTACAATTTAAACGTATAAGGCCAAAGACTACAATGGAAGCCACGATTAATTGAAGACGTGGCTACACTGCCTTTGGATTGGATCGTAGAATAAGTGAGAACCTTTTTCACCTTAAAAGGTGTTTTTTAATGGCTCAAGGATTACGAGTCCAATGCATATAAAAGTAGGGACTCGAATCAAATAATTCACAACTATTCACTTAAAACCTAAAACACTTTAAGATACTTTAATATCTAAGATCAACAACTCATCAGGTCCGAATGTTGATCTTAGATATTGCAGTATCTTAAAGTGTTTTGAAGTTTTAAGTGAATAGTTGTGATTTATTTGACTCGAGTCCCTGCTTTTATATGCATTGGACTGTTTGCTTAGGTCCCCTCATTCCGTGCCGAGAAGGATAAGGAATGGACAGTTGCAGCAAACAATAGGGCGCACACACCAGTACTGGGTGCGGCCTCTGCCGGTCGGCCGTTGCAACTTCGGCGTGTGAAGATGTTGTCTGGTCTGCCGAAAGCTTGGACGCTATCGCCGTTAGGATAGTGGTGTGCGCGTGGCGAGCCGTGTGAGAGAAAGTTAGGTCTAGCTTGACCGTGGCCTATGGACACGCTCAAGAAGGCGTGTGATCGGCCTAGGGGCCCTAGGTACCGTCTAGACTGGCTTAGGGATCCTACGAACCGTAGTACCAAACTTTGGAGTGGAAATTTTGTGACACTTGGAAATCATCAAATTCTGTGAACGCTAATATTTACACTGACACATTATCATTATACATATCTAGGCTCAGAACTCTATTCTATTCTTTTACCAACTTATAATAATACTACTATTAAACGAACTGTCTCTATGCTGGCCTTGATTTCTGATCTCACAATATATATATATATATATATATATATATATATATATATATATTGATCGCAGTAAACCAGGATTGTTTACCAAGCATAAAACTACGGCCAAACAACGGAGAATCAACAAGATTTAACCCAGCATCAATCAAGGAGAGAATCTAAACTCAGAGAGGGACACAGAAATATTTTCGATGAATTATCTCGGAACCGAAATGCCAGGAATATGGAATCATCAATATAGAAAACCTCTGATGTGAATTTTTCAACTCTGTGAAAGTGCTCTTTATTTCCTTTTGTACTCTGTATTTATACTATTTTTCGTCAAAATTGAACGGCCCTTTCGGCTCGAAAATTTCTTTTGCCAAAGAAATTCCAACGGACGTGCGCGGTCTATTTTTTAGATTCCATCTCTAAAAATACAAACACAATTTCTTCAAATACACTTAAACTTCTAAGACTCATAACTCAATGAATATTCACTCAAACAACTTGAATAAAGTGTCATATGAAAGGAAAAAGCATTTCCTATCAAATGATACCTGTAACAAAATTATACATTTAATAGGTCAAACACAATCGGCCTACGAAACACATTCGTAAACACAACATACAAAAACATACTTAGATAAGTGATTCCTCGATGGACTAGGTCTGAGTCCAACACTTAAACATCATTCACCTTTGACAATATGATTTTTCCATGATGTCCCCGCGGATCAGCTCTAAGGTCCGTACGGACTTGGACTCGGAGAGAAAACGTGAACGTCAATCAAGTGGAACCCCACCTCGAAAAGCTTCGAAACTTCGACGAGATCGTAAACGAGATCATGAAGAATCTAACTTCGGATTTCTGGCCGATGATGAATTGTCCTTCAAAGACTTGACTGGGTCTGCTGATGAGAAGTACTTCCGCGCAGCCATGAGAGACGAGCTACGTTCAATGCTGAAGATGAAGGTTTGGAAACTTCAGCAGCGCTGCAAGGCCCGGACAAAGCCTCTGGGACTCAAGTGGGTTCTCACTCTCAAGCGTGATGAAAGCGGCGCAGTTATACGACATAAAGCCCGCCTGTGTGCGAAGGGATTTGCACAACAGTATGGTCGAGATTATGTGGAGACATCGTCACCTGTAGTCACAAAAGAGACTGTGCGTGCATGTTTGGCTATCGCTGCATCTGAGAACTTGGATGTATTGCAGTTCGATGTCAAAACTGCATTTTTGCATGGTAATTTGGAAGAGTACGTCTGCTCGGAGATCCCCACGGGTTTCGTTGAACTAGTTGGTGATTTACCAAGTGATGAGGATCACCAATTGATAAAAGAGGGTGCTATTTGCGAGCTGAAGAAGAGTATCTATGGACTCAAGCAAGCCGGATTATGTTGGTTTGTGCGCTTCAGAGATTTCCTCGTTAATGATGTTGGATTCCGGCCAAGTCTTACGGACCCTTGTCTCTTTATTGGGAAGAACTGCTTTCTGGTACTGTATGTTGATGACGGTTTGATATTTTCGACTTCACGTCGAATGGGGGGAGAATATATTGAAGAAGATCGAGACAGAGTTCGACGTCAAGTCGATGGGGTCTCCACGGTTTTTCCTCGGATGGAAAATTGATATGTCTGGAAGAGGAATTTTCATCTCGCAGCCGGCATATATTGAGAAGCTAGCGCAGAAGTATGGACCATTGAAAAGGGTTAGTACACCTATGAGTACATATTTCGACGTGAATCAGCCTGGTACATTGGTACCACTGATCACCAAACCGAGAGGATGAAGTACGTGGAGCCCAAACTGAAGGATGCCACCGGCTACCCGAACTGGAAGTTGAAAATGGAAGCTAAGCTGAAGGAAAAGGCCGTCTTCAATGCCGCTACAGACCGTGAGAGGGAGATTGCCTACTCCATGATTGTCCAGAGCGTTGAAGACTGTTGTCTTGGATACGTCCGTAACACTGATAACCCTGCAGTTGCCTTGGCCCAGATCGCTACCGCAATGAACCGCCAGACGGAGGCCAATCTGGACGCGTTGACTCAGAAGTTAGATAGGATGAAGATGAACGATGGAGAAAATGTTGCTGAACTCGCCGACCGATGTGAGATTCTATTTGGCCAGCTTGCAGGTCAGGGGGATGAGTTGACTAACATTCGGAAACGCATATCCTTCATGAAGGGCCTTCCACGTCAGTTTGCGCCGCTGAAGATTGACTTGAATGCGAAGTTTGCAAACGGAAATCGATTCAGCTATGAGCAAGTGAAGGAAGCCGCCATTGTGTTTGAGACTGGACTCGGTGTCTACGATGATGACAACGACGACGAAGATATCGGTCTTTATGCTAATGGACGATATCACAAGGGTAACCACCAAGCCCAGAAGGGTCGACGAGGAGGTGGTTTCGACCGACCAAGAGGTGACTTTGGTAGTAGAGATGGCCGGGAGCTTACTTGTTTCAAGTGCCTTAAGCCCGGGCATACTCAGGCTATCAATGTCGGTAAGATGGCGTGTTTGAATTGCAAGAAACCAGGGCATATCAAACGAGCCTGCCCAGATCTCGACGATGAGAATGATGATGACAATGGCTATTTCGGATTTGGATTGATGGCGATCGGTGATAACGGAGATGTCGACAGTGATGATGGTATGCCGGCCTTGATGTGTGATTCCACCGATTCTGATTCTTCCGATGCAGAGAGCAAATTTGATGATGAATTGGATGCTCCACCCGGGTTGCTATCTGGAGGTTTTTCATCGGATTATGAAGTTCAGGGTGGCTTTATCTCAGCTACAGATGAAGATAACTGTACTACACTCGACGATGATGACACCTTTGCCGAGGATGATCTACTTGTGGATGGATCCGTCACCTCAATCGCTGAAGCTGAATTGGAGAACACAATCAGCGAACATTCGGCGTTTGCATTGCTGGGCGTGGGTGATCTGGTCTTATCTGCTAACGAGCTTGTGGTTGACACAGGTGCCAGCAAGCATGTTGTTGTATTGGAGGATGCTCTGTCTGCAGTGAGACCCTCTAACAAGCGATTGACCGGGCTTGGCAACACTAAACTGCATGCAGATGGTGAGGAGAGTTGCGCGGCTGTCCTGAGACTGGTTTAGCTCTTCTCATTCCTAAGGCGGGTGTTCAAACTTTTATCCGTACGACAGCTTGTTAAGAACGGCTGGAAGGCGACGTGCGAGAAGAACGACTGCACATTATTTGATCCGCAGGGTGGTTTGGTGAAAGCAACGGTTAGACAAGGGCTATACATCGTTTCCCTGAGGGATCTGAAGTCACCCGTGAACCGAACACATTCGGGTACAAAGATTATCGATGAAGATAAGGCCCTTGTGGCATCCGATGATAGTGAAGCAGATATGCTCATGTGGCATCATAGACTTGGCCATGTAAGCTTGGAACTGATGAAAGAGACAATAGTTTGCGCAGGAATGGAGAAAGTTACCAGACGTTGGGGTGAGAAGCTTCCCTTCTGTAGAGCTTGCGTGCAAGGCAGTGATTGACACGGGCCAGAATTACTCGCAAGTTGGTCCGGTCGAAGGGTAAACGTAAATTTGTGGTTCTAGAAGTTCCGGGATCGAAGCTGTACGTAGATATCTTCGAGACCTCGAAGACACACGTCACTCACTGGAAAACAATTCGGTCTCCAGGTTCTTGACGATGCAACGGACCACTACTGGTGTTTGGGCCTGAAGCACAAGAGTGATGCGACTGCTGCAATGCGTCACTTACTGGACACTGAATTTGCAGTGTTGAAGCGATTCCCGAAGAAGGCTCATGTAGAAAAATCATATTGTCAAAGGTGAATGATGTTTAAGTGTTGGACTCAGACCTAGTCCATCGAGGAACCAATTATCTAAGTATGTTTTTTTGTATGTTGTGTTTACGAATGTGGTTCGTACGCCGATTGTGTTTGATCTATTATACGTGTGATTTTGTTACAGGTGTCATTTGATAGGAAATGGGTTTCCCTTTCATATGACACCTTATTCAAGTTGTTTGAGTCAATATTCATTAAGTTATGAGTCTTGAAAGTTTAAGTGTATTTGAAGAAATTGTGTTTGTATTTTTTTAGATGGAATCTAAAATAGAGATCGCGCACGTCCGTTGGAAATTCTTTGGCAAAGAAAATTTTCGAGCCGAAAGGGCCGTTCAATTTTGACGAAATATAGTATAAATACACGAATACAAAAAAGTAAATAAAGAGCACTTTCACAGAGTTGAAAAATTCACATGGAAGCAGCGGACGGGACTAAAAAAGCTTGAAATTTTTTGGAGACCAAGGACTCGAGTGCCTAAGAGAGAGAGAAGAGAGAGAGAGAGAGAGAGAGAGCTAGAGAACGCTGATTTGAGAGAGAGAGAGCTAGAGAACGCTGATTTGAGAGAGAGAGAGAGCTAGAGAGCGCTGATTTGAGAGAGAGAGACTCCACTGATCACCAAACCGAGAGGATGAAGTACGTGGAGCCCAAACTGAAGGATGCCACCGGCTACCCGAACTGGAAGTTGAAGATGGAAGCTAAGCTGAAGGAAAAGGCCGTCTTCAATGCCGCTACAGACCGTGAGAGGGAGATTGCCTACTCCATGATTGTCCAGAGCGTTGAAGACTGTTGTCTTGGATACGTCCGTACACTGATAACCCTGCAGTTGCCTTGGCCCAGATCGCTACCGCAATGAACCGCCAGACGGAGGCCAATCTGGACGCGTTGACTCAGAAGTTAGATAGGATGAAGATGAACGATGGAGAAAAATGTTGCTGAACTCGCCGACCGATGTGAGATTCTATTTGGCCAGCTTGCAGGTCAGGGGGGATGAGTTGACTAACATTCGGAAACGCATATCCTTCATGAAGGGCCTTCCACGTCAGTTTGCGCCGCTGAAGATTGACTTGAATGCGAAGTTTGCAAACGGAAATCGATTCAGCTATGAGCAAGTGAAGGAAGCCGCCATTGTGTTTGAGACTGGACTCGGTGTCTACGATGATGACAACGACGACGAAGATATCGGTCTTTATGCTAATGGACGATATCACAAGGGTAACCACCAAGCCCAGAAGGGTCGACGAGGAGGTGGTTTCGACCGACCAAGAGGTGACTTTGGTAGTAGAGATGGCCGGGAGCTTACTTGTTTCAAGTGCCTTAAGCCCGGGCATACTCGGGCTAATTGTCGTGGTAAGATGGCGTGTTTGAATTGCAAGAAACCAGGGCATATCAAACGAGCCTGCCCAGATCTCGACGATGAGAATGATGATGACAATGGCTATTTCGGATTTGGATTGATGGCGATCGGTGATAACGGAGATGTCGACAGTGATGATGGTATGCCGGCCTTGATGTGTGATTCCACCGATTCTGATTCTTCCGATGCAGAGAGCAAATTTGATGATGAATTGGATGCTCCACCCGGGTTGCTATCTGGAGGTTTTTCATCGGATTATGAAGTTCAGGGTGGCTTTATCTCAGCTACAGATGAAGATAACTGTACTACACTCGACGATGATGACACCTTTGCCGAGGATGATCTACTTGTGGATGGATCCGTCACCTCAATCGCTGAAGCTGAATTGGAGAACACAATCAGCGAACATTCGGCGTTTGCATTGCTGGGCGTGGGTGATCTGGTCTTATCTGCTAACGAGCTTGTGGTTGACACAGGTGCCAGCAAGCATGTTGTTGTGTATTGGAGGATGCTCTGTCTGCAGTGAGACCCTCTAACAAGCGATTGACCGGGCTTGGCAACACTAAACTGCATGCAGATGGTGAGGGAGAGTTGCGCGGCTGTCCTGAGACTGGTTTAGCTCTTCTCATTCCTAAGGCGGGTGTTCAACTTTTATCCGTACGACAGCTTGTTAAGAACGGCTGGAAGGCGACGTGCGAGAAGAACGACTGCACATTATTTGATCCGCAGGGTGGTTTGGTGAAAAGCAACGGTTAGACAAGGGCTATACATCGTTTCCTGAGGGGATCTGAAGTCACCCGTGAACCGAACACATTCGGGTACAAAGATTATCGATGAAGATAAGGCCCTTGTGGCATCCGATGATAGTGAAGCAGATATGCTCATGTGGCATCATAGACTTGGCCATGTAAGCTTTGAACTGATGAAAGAGACAATAGTTTGCGCAGGAATGGAGAAAGTTACCAGACGTTGGGGTGAGAAGCTTCCCTTCTGTAGAGCTTGCGTGCAAGGCAAGTTGACACGGGCCAGAATTACTCGCAAGTTGGTCCGGTCGAAGGGTAAACGTAAATTTGTGGTTCTAGAAGTTCCGGGATCGAAGCTGTACGTAGATATCTTCGAGACCTCGAAGACACACGTCACTCACTGGAAAACAATTCGGTCTCCAGGTTCTTGACGATGCAACGGACCACTACTGGTGTTTGGGCCTGAAGCACAAGAGTGATGCGACTGCTGCAATGCGTCACTTACTGGACACTGAATTTGCAGTGTTGAAGCGATTCCCGAAGAAGGCTCATGTAGAAAAATCATATTGTCAAAGGTGAATGATGTTTAAGTGTTGGACTCAGACCTAGTCCATCGAGGAACCAATTATCTAAGTATGTTTTTTGTATGTTGTGTTTACGAATGTGTTTCGTACGCCGATTGTGTTTGATCTATTATACGTGTGATTTTTTGTTACAGGTGTCATTTGATAGGAAATGGGTTTTTTCCTTTCATATGACACCTTATTCAAGTTGTTTGAGTGAATATTCATTGAGTTATGAGTCTTGAAAGTTTAAGTGTATTTGAAGAAATTGTGTTTGTATTTTTTAGAGATGGAATCTAAAAAAGAGATCGCGCACGTCCGTTGGAATTTCTTTGGCAAAGGAAATTTTCGAGCCGAAAGGGCCGTTCAATTTTGACGAAATATAGTATAAATACGGAATACAAAAGTAAATAAAGAGCACTTTCACAGAGTTGAAAAAAATCACATGGAAGCAGCGGACGGGACTAAAAGCTTGAAATTTTTGGAGACCAAGGACTCGGAGTGCCTAAGAGAGAGAGAGAGAGAGAGAGAGAGAGAGCTAGAGAACGCTGATTTGAGAGAGAGAGAGCTAGAGAACGCTGATTTGAGAGAGAGAGAGAGAGCTAGAGAGAGCATTTGATTTGAGAGAGAGAGAGACCACTGATCACCAAACCGAGAGGATGAAGTACGTGGAGCCCAAACTGAAGGATGCCACCGGCTACCCGAACTGGAAGTTGAAGATGGAAGCTAAGCTGAAGGAAAAGGCCGTCTTCAATGCCGCTACAGACCGTGAGAGGGGAGATTGCCTACTCCATGATTGTCCAGAGCGTTGAAGACTGTTGTCTTGGATACGTCCGTAACACTGATAACCCTGCAGTTGCCTTGGCCCAGATCGCTACCGCAATGAACCGCCAGACGGAGGCCAATCTGGACGCGTTGACTCAGAGAAGTTAGATAGGATGAAGATGAACGATGGAGAAAATGTTGCTGAACTCGCCGACCGATGTGAGATTCTATTTGGCCAGCTTGCAGGTCAGGGGATGAGTTGACTAACATTCGGAAACGCATATCCTTCATGAAGGGCCTTCCACGTCAGTTTGCGCCGCTGAAGATTGACTTGAATGCGAAGTTTGCAAACGGAAATCGATTCAGCTATGAGCAAGTGAAGGAAGCCGCCATTGTGTTTGAGACTGGACTCGGTGTCTACGATGATGACAACGACGACGAAGATATCGGTCTTTTATGCTAATGGACGATATCACAAGGGTAACCACCAAGCCCAGAAGGGTCGACGAGGAGGTGGTTTCGACCGACCAAGAGGTGACTTTGGTAGTAGAGATGGCCGGCAGCTTACTTGTTTCAAAGTGCCTTAAGCCCGCATACTCGAAAATTGTCGTGGTAAGATGGCGTGTTTGAATTGCAAGAAACCAGGGCATATCAAACGAGCCTGCCCAGATCTCGACGATGAGAATGATGATGACAATGGCTATTTCGGATTTGGATTGATGGCGATCGGTGATAACGGAGATGTCGACAATGAGTGATGATGGTATGCCGGCCTTGAGTGTGATTCCACCGATTCTGATTCTTCCGATGCAGAGAGCAAATTTGATGATGAATTGGATGCTCCACCCGGTTTTGCTATCTGGAGGTTTTTTTTCATCGGATTATGAAGTTCAGGGTGGCTTTATCTCAGCTACAGATGAAGATAACTGTACTACACTCGACGATGATGACACCTTTGCCGAGGATGATCTACTTGTGGATGGATCCGTCACCTCAATCGCTGAAGCTGAATTGGAGAACACAATCAGCGAACATTCGGCGTTCAGCATTGCTGGGCGTGATGATCTGGTCTTATCTGCTAACGAGCTTGTGGTTGACACAGGTGCCAGCAAGCATGTTGTTGTATTGGAGGATGCTCTGTCTGCAGTGAGACCTATCTAACAAGCGATTTTTATTTCCCGGGCTTGGCAACACTAAACTGCATGCAGATGGTGAGGGAGAGTTGCGCGGCTGTCCTGAGACTGGTTTAGCTCTTCTCATTCCTAAGGCGAATGTTCAACTTTTTATCCGTACGACAGCTTGTTAAGAACGGCTGGAAGGCGACGTGCGAGAAGAACGACTGCACATTATTTGATCCGCAGGGTGGTTTGGTGAAAGCAACGGTTAGACAAGGGCTATACATCGTTTTTCTTGAGGGATCTGAAGTCACCTAAACCGAGGGCATTCGGGTACAAAAAATTATCGATGAAGATAAGGCCCTTGTGGCATCCGATGTAGTGAAGCAGATATGCTCATGTAGTGCCCTCAGAACTCGAGCCATGTAATAATGGAACTCTGTTCTGAGACAATAGTTTGCGCACAATGAAAAGTCACCGTTGGCCAGAAGCTTCCTTCTGTAGAGCTTGTTGGTTTGACAAAATTTCGAGTTGGTCGTCGAAAAACGAGTTGGCAGAGAGTTGCTGTGAGTCGGATGAACATGCTGACACACTCACAGTGAAGGAAAACACATTCCTCTTCACACGCAGCTCAGACTGCTTGAGAAACAATACGATGACAATGGGTCTGAAGAAGAGCTCCTTTGCGCTGATGCACTCCACCATCGATATGGACACTGAATTTGCAGTGTTGTTAGCAGAATGACCACCCGAAATGTAGAAAAATCATATTGTCAAAGGTGAATGATGTTTAAGTGTTGGACTCAGACCTAGTCCATCGAGGAACCGATTATCTAACGATGTTTTTTTGTATGTTGTGTTTACGAATGTGGTTCGTAGGCCGATTGTGTTTGACCTATTAAATGTGTGATTTTGTTACAGGTGTCATTTGATAGGAAATGCTTTTCCTTTCATATGACACCTTATTCAAGTTGTTTGAGTGAATATTCATTGAGTTATGAGTCTTGGAAGTTTAAGTGTATTTGAAGAAATTGTGTTTGTATTTTTTAGAGATGGAATCTAAAAATAGATCGCGCACGTCCGTTGGAATTTCTTTGGCAAAGGAAATTTTCGAGCCGAAAGGGCCGTTCAATTTTGACGAAAATAGTATAAATACGGAATACAAAAAGTAAATAAAGAGCACTTTCAGAGTTGAAAAATTCTCATGGGGAAGCAGCGGACAGGACTAAAAGCTTGAAATTTTGGAGACCAAGGACTCTCGAGTGCCCTAAGAGAGAGAAGAGAGAGAGAGCTAGAGAACCCAAAATAACTGATTTGAGAGAGAGAAAGCTAGAGAACGCTGATAGGAAAGAGAGCTAGAGCACTGATTTGAAGATGACCACTGATCCTTCAAACCGAGAGGATGAAGTACAATGGAGCCCAAACTGAAGGATGCCACCAGCTACCCGAACTGGAAGTTGAAGATGGAAGCTAAGCTGAAGGAAAAGGCCGTCTTCAAAGCCGCTACAGACCGTGAGAGGAGATTGCCTTTCCATGATTGTCCAGAGCGTTGAAGACTGTTGTCTTGGATACGTCCGTAACACTGATAACCCTGCAGTTGTTCTTTCTGCAAAGATCGAAATTTCGAACCGCCGAAAGGCCAATCTGGAATTTGACTCTGAAAGATAGTATAAATAACGGAAGAAAATGTTGCTGAACTCGATATGCGAGATGGAGATTCTATTCTGGCCAGCTTAAGGTCAGATGAGTTGACTAACATTCGAAACGCATATCCTTCATGAAGGGCCTTCCACGTCAGTTTGCATTGCTGAAGATTGACTGAATGCGAAGTTTGCAAACGGAAATCGATTCAGCTATGAGCAAGTGAAGGAAGCCGCCATTGTGTTTGAGACTGACTCGGTGTCTACGATGATGACAACGACGACAAGATATCGGTCTATGCTAATGGACGATATCACAAGGGTAACCACCAAGCCCAGAAGGTCGACGAGGAGGTGGTTTCGACCGACCAAGAGGTGACTTTGGTAGTGAGAGATGGCCGAGCTTACTTGCTTCATGCCTTAAGCCCGGGCATACTCGGCTAATTGTCGTGGTAAGATGGCGTTTTGAATTGCAAGGAAACCAGGGCATATGTCAAACGAGACCGCCAGATCTCGACGATGACAATTGATGATGACAATGGTTATTTCGGATTTGGATTGATGGCGACGTGGTGATGACGGAGATTCCCGACAGTGACGATGGTATGCCAGCCTTGATGTGTGATTCCACC